>JASDQU010010786.1:131171-143306 GCA_032191745.1 Picea mariana | reverse complement strand
GAAAGTTCAAATCCAAGTGGTCAACTACAATCCCTCCTAAATCACATCCGCAACACTATGGAATAATTTGAATGGTCCTCTTTCAATCATGTCTCTAGGGATCTTATATAGATTGTAGACGGTCTTTCCAAAGAAGCATTGGAGCTTGATCCAAGTTCTTTTATTGTGTAAGAATTTTTTGATGGTCAGATTTGTAATGATTTTTTTTCACTAGTAAGGATGCAAAATGACTATGAATCAAGGGGAGATAAAGCCCACTTTTTTTTTTTGATTATGACGTTAGTGTGAAGGTAAAATATGTAAGTGACATGGATGGGAAAGATAGATAGGGAAGGTTGAAAGTGATTTTTTGTCACTAGTATGGATTTTGTAAGTCCCTTTGAGGACCAAAACATGTATACTCATTTTTGTATGAATATAATTTTTTTTTTTTGAAAAAAAAACGTACCATAACAATGACTATTTCATAAACAATACACATTTTTTTGAAGGCATGATGCATGCCATCTCTCAAAATCTCTTATGTTGGATACACTTCACACTTTGTTTCCTGCATGTTTAATACACCATGATAAAACATAGTTGATATAAGTAATATAAAGGTTTATTGTTGTTCCATTAAATATAAAACAAGGGAAGTTAAACAACATAGATACTTACAAATTGTTTAATTAAACCTTGATACTTCAACATATACTCACAACCCATACTTAACCTAATGTCGATCAATTATTCAATTGGATTTTTTTTTGTATGTTAGTACCTATTAGAAGACATCCATGGACAATTGTAAATTAATTAATTAAATATAAATATCACAACAAATATGAAATCTTACGTAAGGTCGAAAATGTAAGTACTTAAAAACTTTGCGATCAACCCTTTTCTTCCTCATTGTCTTGCCTTATGTGTTGAATGGGTTTCATTTCTTTTTTATTTTCTACAACAAAACAATTGAAAATTAGTATTTCATGAGATAAAGAAATTCAATGTACATAAAAGAATAAATCAATGAAATCAAACCTCTGATGCATGTTGTTGTTGGGATGACTCCTCTTGCGATGCAATTATGTTCATTTATTTGATCATCTCCTTGTAAACTTTTTTGGACATCCCTACTAGCATGTATTGGTTTTCCCTTTGTTTATCCCTTGGAATTTGCATAATCTTCCTGAAAAACGAAAAGCACAACAATCTTTTTTTCTAAATCGACATGAAAGTAAATATAACAAAAAAACATTATTTGGTAATTTTTGGGACATATTATACAAAAACATGTTTAGTAATAATACAAATTTAAATTAATTTTTTTGTTATTGTAAGTTTTTTCTATTGCAAGTCTCACGAGTCACATTGACCATTGCTCCAGAAATGCTTCCTGTAGTTTATATATAACCTAATTCTTGGAGTCTTTGGGTTGATTTTTGTATTGTAAGTGGAAAGTATGTCTATACATTTTTTCCACTATATCCCTCATAGTTTCGTAAAATGAATTTCCCTTCTCATTAACTTCCAACACTACTCTAGATGAACTGAGGACCAAGTCATCATCATTTACATCCTTCATAAGTTTTATCTTCTTAGGATGACATTCTGTTCCCTTGTTATCGGTCCCTGCAGAACATTACAAAAATGTGAAATTGAGTGTTTAAAACATATTAGCAATTAATGTTAAGAAATTCATTTTTAGTAAAAATTCAAAGAAAAAAATCATGTTGATTACCTTTTGATCCACCTAATTCCTCTATTTGCAACATTTCCATAAAGATTTCATGCTCTTTTGCACTCACATTGCGAACAATCTTATCAAGTTTCTTCAAGTTTTTTCTTTGGGTGACACACCTTAACCAATACACATCATTAATTTAAACCTACAGATAATTCAAATATATTAAAATTTTTATAAAACTTAAAGAACTTGTGTTGTTCTCTTGTTGGGATGAACTACCATCATGCTTACAACAATAACTTGTTTTCCTTGAATTTCTATCAGCCATATTCTATAAAACAAGCTAGTATCATCAGATACATAAATTATGAAATATTTTTTACAAAATAAGATTTCAGTGCGTATAATAAAATAGTATTCACTGGTGCATTAAACATATGTATACACACTAGTATATTATTATCGTGATGTTACAAAATAAAAAATGTTTTGTTTACAAATTGTTATATTCATGCGGTGCTCTATAAAGTAATAAAAGCACCAATGCCTCATTACTGTTTATTGCGCACCGTTGAACCTGTGAAAAAATTTAAAACACGATGGTTTCGGTATTAAAACATTGTTGTTTACATTTTAAACACATCGGTGTTGTTGACATGAACGTGTGCATTGGTGCACTATTCATGTACAATGCACACCGCTAACCAGAAAATCATTTTTTTTTAAAGAAAACTGAAAACGACAAGGTTTGGAATCCAATGCAATGAGTGGTCCCATTACACTGAATACCAAATGCTCCATATACAAGTAAAGAAACCCTATCAAAATCTATTTCTTAAAAAATCAAATCTCCTTGTGAAATATAGAGAGGGAAACCAAGAAAAACAACAAGAAAGCTGAGGCTTCCAATACCGAAGGTAACTATGAAACCATTTTATTTTTTTGAGAATGCACTGAAAATTGTTTGAATCAAATAGGGGAAAGATTGATATTATCAATAGAATGAAATCACATACATGAAATTTATCCTCTATAGATTTGTATGTGACCTACAATGATCCCTTACAAATTTGACTCTTCAAAAAAATCTACCCACTCCAAATTCTTTATTGGTCAATCTCTCTTGCACAAATCTCCCCTCTAAAATTTGGCAAAATAATGAAATAATGATTAGGGTTTTCATTTATAAACGTGGGTGCATTTAGAAAAATGAAATCCCGACTAATTTTTCCGTTGCATATTTTGACGCATTGATGATAAATGTGCACATTGGTTTTTTATTGTAACTTAATTTTTCGATGCGCTATGCAATTTAAAGTGCATCGATGCACTTTTCACGTAAAATATGATCGACAAACAATTTAATTGACAAAGTAAAAATGCAAACCTCACAATTATAATTCTGTGGAGGAAAAAATGGAGGTCACTCTTCAATGAATCTCATAATTTAGTGCACCAATAAATTTTGTATATATAGATGCATTGGTGCATCAGAAAATACTTAAGTGCATCGATAAATTTTAAAAGCCATTCAAAATTATGTTTGAAGTTAGATTGTTCTATGCTTCCCAAACTTTCTCTTAAGATTTTTTTCACATATTAATGATGGTTTTGGTTCAAATGTAGGAAATAAAGGTTATAATATCAAATGGTCAATTCTTCAGATTCTAGTTCATTCCATATCGTTGCAAGTTCTTCAAGTTCTCCCTCGCCATTTATAGTAAGTCTATATTTATATTTATAATTCATTTATCTAATTGAATTTATGTTATGTATGCACATGCATTTGAATATTCGTTCATTGAATTTTACGGGTTCATGATTCGAGATCAAGTTCAGATGCGTAAGATATTCCACCAGTCCAAAAATGTCGCAAGTTCTTATCAGGATAAAGATACCGCATGCAAATGTTTGATGAAAATGGTCAGTTTCTTTACCCTGGAAATTGTAACATGCCATCTTCTAGCAACCGACCCGGGTCATTGGTATTACATCGTGAATTGGATCTATTTTATGACACCCTAATAGTATGTGGTTGTCCAAAATATAAAGGGTTGAAGAGAAACCTTCGACATGTCACAATGTCCCATTATATTAATGATCAACCGACCAAACTTGATGATCTAATACCTCCCATTGCGGTAAGAAATCCAATAGGTGATATAAAAAAGACACATAGGTACACTTCCATATGCTTCTTTTTTGAAAAGTTGGAAGCCAACTCAACTAAGTTTCATCCTAAATTGACCAACCTGTCTCCTTTTGTTGAGTCAACAGAGAGTTCTAGTGAGCCAAAGTATGATATCAATAGTACCCAAAACATCTCTACTAGGAGATCCAAAAATTTGTATGAGCTGAGAGAAAAAAAGTCCAAGTACACACTAACGTCAGTTCAGTTGTTGGAAGGTAGTAGTGACTTCCCTTTTCCTATTTATCTACAAAGTAAATATCAAACCTGTTACAACCGAGCTTTGTATGACGCTTGGCCGTCTTCCATGCCTATGCCCGATGTTGGAAACAAATTCTCTTTTTGTTGTCATAGTTATATGGTTGCCAAGTCTAAAATAGATGTTACAAATCTTGGGTCGTTTATCCTTTCACATGTATCTGGTCCTCCCAAATAATCAGTATCACTTATGCCATTTTGTGGTCCTCTTTATAATTGGTCTAATTACTTGAATATTGTTAAATACAAACATAACATTTCCATGTATAGTATGTGCATGAACAATTATGCTTCTAGAAAATTTAATAGGAAAAATATGTTATATATCGATGGCCATCCACGAAATCATGGGAGCATTGTAGGGTTCATAAATAGCTATAGGTCCTCATTATTTTGTTCAAATTGTTCCTTTAAGGAACAATACAATGACAAATTGTTGTTCATGAAATGGAAGGAATCACAGGTCTTGTAACAAAAGGATATGATCGTGGATGTAAATGTTGTGGACCTTCTATAAAGGCTAGGTCATCCAACCACCTACAAAAGTTAGTGTACGACTACTCGAGGGTATTCCTCCCAGAAGACCACCCTTATAAAAGAGTTGCATTTTCTTTCAATGGTAAACTAGAGATAACCCGAAGACTTGAAATAATCACATCGACATATTGGATTAGGGCATATGACATAAAGAAAGACAAGGAAATGGCATAATTGATCGATTCAAATGGGGAACCTATGTTCAATGATTCTGAATCTTTTGACACCTATTTTGAGATTATTCTCATTGGGATGAAAATGAAATATGTATTTTATGAGCTTCCATATTGGGAGCATCTTAAGATTGCCCACTTACTAGATACCATGCATATATTAAAAAATGTTTTATTTTCATTTTGGAGGCACATACCATCGAATAAAAGAGACATTTTGGTTGTCAGGAGAGATCTTATTTCTTTGAATACTAAAAAGAGACATTGGCCAAGAAAAGAAAGTAGAGGAGAGACTAATCACTCATGGTCTTTTAAAGAAGGTGATGTCCCATGGATTTTGAAGAAAGATGATATTTCTATGGCGAAGGATGTTATATTAGGTGTGGAGGCACCTTCTCTATATAAGCCGACTCTAGGGAAAGCTTTAAGGATGTGATATTTATCCTAAAGTGTATATAGTGAGGAAAATAATGTAGTTAATGTCCATTATAAAGTAGGTGAATCTTTTAATTTTTTCATGGCAGAGTATATCAACATTGCAAATAATTGCTTATGGGTAAATGGAATTAGGCTAAATTCTCTAGTTTACACACACGCGTGCACGTGCATGCGCACACATGCATGCACACACTCAATATATGTGTTGGGAAAATATTCTCACTCTTAATTGTTTTTAGTAGTATATTTCCCTTTATATACATATTAGAGAAATTTATATTTGTGTTGGAAAAATAGTTTCATTCTCAATTTTTTACATTTCCCTTTAATAATGAAGAAGGATTAATTTGGTTTATATTCTATGATTAAGGGGTGGCCATTTAAACAAATTTATCTAAAATTTACATCTAATCTCCTATCTTTGCTAGGCTCAATAAGCCATGAGAGATTACAAGATGGAAGAATAATTTATAGAAACTCTTTTATCACATCATCAATGATAACTATATTTGAAGAGTCTCAATAATTTGCAATTAATTGATATAACAATTCTTGAGGAGTTTCTAAAGTTCACATCATTGTACTTTAAGAGTGAATTTTCTAATTGATATTTCCTCTTCTACAAATCAATTATAATCCACCAAATTGACCCCTAACCATATTAAACAATACTTATAAATACCATAATAAATATGAACTAAAACCCATGATTAAAATATCACTAAAACACATGTACAAAATACAAAAAATGAGATATTTTAAAGATACTTGGATATTAATTAAAAGACACAAGAACAGTAGGTTAAAAGTAAATTTTATAAATTTTACATTTTCAAAATTAGATTACATATTTATGGGCTTGATTTATTAGTATTTATTTTTTTATAAAATTGGTCATTCATTAACTTGGTCATAATTCCTTTCTCTCTTTATTATATATATATGATGATGATGATGGCAGACTTAACAAATATTTTGAAATAGTGATTTAATGTGCGTGTACTAAGGACATTTGACAAATTCTTAGCTTCTTCATATGTACATGTGTATATATTTTATTCATTTTATACTTTGAAAAATATTTTTCCATTCATCTAATGTGAAAATGAGATGTGAAAAATGGTTTTTGAAAGGAAGAAATTTCCAAATTCAATCCTCTTAACATACTAAAAATAGTGGCATTTCTAATTTTTGTAATAATTGTGTAATTATGAGATAAGGGTTAGGAACAACTTAGTCCATGTTGTTTAATATATATCATTAAACATAATCATTAATAAGTGTAGACATTTATAATTTAATCTACTAATGTAAATGTTTTTAATTGTAAAAATTTAAACTTTATTTTTTTTCCATTCAAAATCAAAATCTCAAAAAATTCATATCCAAATTCAAAAAGTACTTAATTATAATAATATAGAACCTAATAAGACAATTTACAAATATTTCAAAGATAAAAAGATTTAGAAAAACTTATATCCAATATTTGAAATTATAACTAAACAAAATATTAAAAAAAATCAATAGATCTAAGATTTTTTTTTTAAGGTTTGATAGCTAAAAACTGATCTCATTGTCAACATCCTCAATATAGTAGTTAACAAGATAATACAAAAAATAACTACAAATGAAGATATCCAAACCGTTACAATATTAATAATTAAAAAAGTTAATACACAAAACAATACTACAACGAAACTACTTAAAAACAATAGAACCTAACTTTTTCTTAATCCCTTTGATTGAGAATTTGTGGAAAATTTTAAATTTCAAATATTCCACATATAGATTTAAACAAAAAATTAACCCTTTTTTTTTGGTTTTGATCTTATTGATTGTTGGTAGTTTTGAAATCTCAAATTTAGGTTATTTATTAATCTATGTATAGTCCAAAGTGATACACAACACTTTAAAAAAATATTCAATATATAATAGAGAAATTATGAAATTATTGGAAGATTATAATCTATTCATTTAAGATCACTGAAAAAAAAATTAAAAACATTAAAAGATATAAAATTAATATATATTTTTTATAATCCATTGTGAGGAAAATGCATAATTCCTGTTGATCAAATGAAAATGAAAATGATGTGTAACACTTTAAGATTATATAAAATATATAATATCCACCCTAATATAAAATTAAAACTCAAATTATATATATATATATATATATATATATATATATAATCTATTCGTTTAAAGTTATTTAGGAAATGCAAAAATTATAAATATTAACAAATATAAAATTAATATTATTAAAACTACCCAATCGCCATGTAAATGTTATTATTGTTTATATATTGCATGTAAGCATAAATCCCTTTGTTTGTAGTCCCTTCTTTTAATTTCATGATTGTTGATATTCACTATATCCTTGAATTGGCTCATATTATCTAATTTACACATATCTTAAACAATGGTAGCGAGACTCCTCATACTGCCTTCTAAGAATTTGTGTCCAAGGCACTATGAGCAACCTTATTGAATCAACGCTGTTTCGTACGTTAGTCGTAGATCAAACACAGAAGGTAACCACTTTTGTACACAAAAACACCCCACCCCCTGCATATTTTGAAACCTCCAAATAAGTGAAGCCTCCAATAACACTATAAAGTTATCAACCAATGAAATGTAAGAAAACTAAGTTTTTTTACATATTAGAAAATAAAATTTTAAGTTTCTTATGTTACACATTAGGTTCTTTACAAATATTTTGAAGTCAAACCAAATTAATATAGCAATCAAAGCTAACTCATTGCTATATACTACCGGAGGCAGTACAATAATGCACTTTAAATAAATTTCAAAACTAGTCTAGAAAGTGAAATATAGAGGCATTCATATTTGGATTAACAATAATATTAAATAAAATTTTAGTAAAATTTGAACAAGTTGTTAAGAAATTGAAGAAGTATGGTTCATAATCACAAGTTATTATTTAGTAGATTGATGAAATGTTTGAGAATATTTATTAGTTGCTTATGTTGTATATCATTCATGCTTACAAATCATATGATTATTGACATAAATCAATTCAATACAATAATTTCATTTTTTTAAATAACAAGTTGTAATAAAAATAAATAAATTACACATAAATAATAATAACAAATAATACAATAAATAAATCAATTCAATACAATTAGTCTAAATCCATCCTAGTTCCAAACTTATGATGAGAAGGATCAAACCACTCCAATGACAAATTTATTTTAAAGTGTTGGACTTGAGAAAATGTTTTCACTTAGAGATTTGACCCTTTCACTTATAAATCTAGAGTTAAGATGGATCTAAGTTGTTGATAAATTTTCACCAATCTACACTAGTTAAACCACATATCAACAATATAGTCTTGAAAATTCCAAAATTAGGTAAATTAGGTAATTAGGTGTAATGAGCACACTTGAACCATCTTAGAAAAATATATAACTAAGACTTTGTTAGAGTTGAGAGATTGTGATACACTCATTCTAACAACTGGAATATTGCGTAGAACCTAAATATAAATATTGCCCTCACCAAAAATTTCTATTTATATTAAAAGTTATAGTGTATATAAATAGCCAAGTATATCCATACTAGCAAATCATGTACAATTTTATCATGATCAAGTTTTGGCTCTTAAGATGTCCTCCATCCTCTGAGACACATTGATTTAATCCTTCATGAATACAAGAAAGTGCAATAAATAGCTCAATACCCTATGAGTAGTATTGAAAATAAAATGAGCATTTAATAATCCTTTAACATGATAAAAAACTTTAATACTCAAACAATGAAGTAGTGTCTATACTTAGACTTAATTGGAAGACTCATTTCCATATTTATAATATTTCCGATGAACATAACGAAGAATAACATGGGTTACATAGGCTCTAAAAAAATTAGCACCCTAAATGGCTGGTACAAAATAAACTCCACAAGAGTCATGGAAATCTGTCTCTATAATATTTCTCATCAATAGAATGAATAATAACAAGGGTTACACAGGCTCTAAAGAAAGTTGGTACCCTAAATGGATAGTACAAAATAAGCTCCACAACAACCATGGAAATCTATCTATTGACTTCCTCAATTTACTTAATGGATTGACTAATATTAATTTTTTCACAACAATTGAACATTTATCAAACCGAAACTCCATTAGCAAGAAATTAAAAAAACAAATGTAGTATCAAATTAGGGTTTTACATAGTATACGAAACGATAAATTGAGTATTAGATCTTGATATACCGCAAAACATTCTTAACCCCAAATTGTAACAACAAGAGCTTAAAAAAGAGAGATCAAGTATCAATACTCATTACATTAAATAAAAACAAGAATAAAATGGATCAAACATGGAACCTAATTTTCTATCTGTAGTAAGCACTTACCCAAGGAAAACTAGCAAAAATAATCAACCGATCTATTTTTGTTTTTCTCCATAGTGCTTGCTAAAATTGATAAAATGAAATTTTGCTAAAAAATATTACTTCTAAAACACTATTGAATATACCAGAATATGTCAAAAAATTAAAGAAATTATTTTAATATAAAGAATTAGTCCAACCTAAAAAAAACTCCTAAAATTTAACATTTTAACTATTTTTTATATTAAGAAATATTCATTGCCAAAAATCAAGGAAATTATTTTAATAAAAAAAATTCATCCAACCTAAAAAAAACTCTTAAAATTTAACATTTTAAGTATTTATTACCTTAAACAAAAATTCGTTGCCAAAAATTAAAGAAATTATTTTAATATAAAGAATTCATCCAACCTAAAAAAACTCCTAAAATTTAGCATTTTAACTATATTTTACCTTAAAAAATATTCATGGATATTTTTTTTTAAACACAACCCCTCTTAATGGCTAAACTTTGTCCCCTTTGCTTGAAAATACACGAATATGATTCCAAATTTCTCTCTTCCCTTTCAAAATAGGTGAATACGATTCATCATCGAATATATTTTTTGGCTATTTATATCTAAAAATAGTAATAGGGTTTTGAGATAAGGCTAAATATAATGTATTTAAATAATATAAAACATTCGCCAACCTTAAAAAATTATCCTAAAATTTTGCCTTTTGGCTATAATTCGCCCCTTAAAAATACCTTTGTCGAATCTACGACATTGCTTCACTGTAGAAGGGCATTTGTTGGAGTTGAAATCACATGACCATATAAACCTTCTAAGGGCATGTACATTGAACAAATGATTCTTTTTCTATAGTGTAGGTTAAAATATACTATGCACTCACAATTTTATGACAATTAATGATGTGTGTGTCTATTTTGTAGTGTCATTATCCTTTGCTCATGTGTGGTTGTCTGAACCATGATTTCCCCTAGGACTTGTGATGTGCCATATTGAAATTAACTGCATTTGTATGTTGGATCACATCAAAGGAGATTCATATGGCTAGCATTCCATGGTCGTGTCGAGAGATAGCTGAGATTGTTTGTATGTTTGAGAAGGAACTGCCTATTTAGCTTAATTTTCCACATGGATGTGCAAAAAGAAGCTATTGAGTGTTAGGTAGGATATACTATCATGAAAGAAAAGATGTTAGTGTTGGTGGAGCACTTAGAAATATAAAACATAAACAAAAACAAAGAATTAGATACATAAGATGCGAGAGAAAAACAAAACAAGATAAGAAATTGTTACCAATAGATTAAGGTATGATTGATAACACTATAGAGGATAGTGCGAGCACACATGACTCTCCTTTTCCTCCTTCAGAGGGTCCTTGTTGTTCCCAAAAGAACCTTTCTCTTTCTCTCTTATGGATGTACAAGATGGTGCAAAGACATCTTCAAGGAAAGAGGTCCAATGTGTTGGAAAAACGATTGTCATTGATGTCAACTTTAGAAGAAGTCTAGAAGCCTCTAGAAGTAATGGGTATAATTGAAGAAGTATCCAAAGTGGTCCCCTTATGATGTAGCTTTGAGCATGGCCCTCATGGGAATATTCTTTGAAGAAGTCTACAAGAATACCAGAGGCATGGTCATGAGGCCTGAAGTTGATTGAGGAAAATGAGGTTAAAGAACATTACAAGTACACACAAAACCCTCATAAAAGGATAGTCCTCGTCATGCCATTTCCAATGGTAGGTGGTACGCCACGTAGATCCTCACGGTTGGGGAGTTAAGCCCTCTTAAAGTTGTAGGCCCTGAATAATGGTTGAGAAGCCCCTAAATGGTTGCAACAAGAAGTTACAAGTCATTAATTAAAGGGTAAAATTGTTATAACAAGAAAGTATAGGTTGACCCTAAAGTTAAGGAAAAAAGTCATTTGGAAAAGTATAAATACACCTCAAGAAGCCTCTCATTTGTACATACAAAAGTTCATTGAATATATATCTCTCAAGTGATATTTTTGTATCAAATCTAAGGAAGTGAATCTGAGGAAGTAAGGAGTGTGGAAGTCTCGGAGTTGTAGAAGTGAAGGGTTTCTGAAAACCCTAATTTAGCTGACCCCAGTGGGTCAGGATACATGTGTCCTGTGAAGCACCCCCATGGGTTGGTGCCTCGTGGGTTGTACGACACTCATCCCACGAGGCCCCGCCAAACGACTAGTCTTTGTCCAGTGAGGTTGAGGAAAATTCAATGAAAATGTTATCTTACCCTTGTTGAAGATGATGTGCACCAGGTTGGTCTAAAATGATACACTTCAAGTTTTCTTTATGAGTAAAGGTATGTCTTTTATGTGTTTGTCTTGTATCATGGATGGATTGGCACATGCTTAAGGGTTATCTTGGAGACCTTTTGGTACATGGTTGCATATGGTTGAGGTTCATGTCCTGGTGATATTGATACATGCTTGAGACATATCCTTGGTACTTGGTTTATGGTTGTTATGGTTCATTGTCAAAGG
>JASDQU010010786.1:24599-47449 GCA_032191745.1 Picea mariana | reverse complement strand
GATCTTATGCATTCAGTACATTTAAGAATTTACTTACTTTCAAAGAATTACTAAGTGAACTATGAAAACTATAAATAATCCTACTTTTTTGGAAAAATGGTCATTTTGTGAAATGGTGTTTAATTTTCAAGAATCCTTTAGAAATCAAAATTTTAAAAGCACAAATTGTCGAAAACCAATTATTCTAACAGAATATCAAAATGACTACAAGAAATTGGAAGACGAACTAGCATATTATAAAGAGACCAATAGAAATTTACAAAATGAGATTGTCATGGAGAAACTTAAGAATAAATTGTATTCTTTCCAAGCAAGTCGTAATGAGGAGTTGCATGCACAAATTAAAGACGAGAGAAAAAAATATGACAAGACCTTACTAGAACGAAATCAAGAAATCTCTTGACTAAAATATCAAAATCGGAAGTTCGAACAAGTTAATCAAAATCTTAATAAGAAATTATCATAGAAAGATGAAGAGAATTGTCATTTCAAAATCCATAATCAAAGTTTACTCACCCAGATTAAGAAAATAAAGAGTCATAAGAAGACTGTATAGGACAAGTTAGAACAAGTTATCAATAAGGAATTATTGGTATATAAAGAGACAATGACTGAACCTATGGAACTACAAAAGTCTTCAAATAGAAAAAATTTAATGGTGGATAAATCAGTTAATACAGACCCAGTCAACCATACATCTCAAAAGGATTCAATTGATGTAAAGAGGTCTTCACATGTCGAAGTAGAAACAAGCTAGGACTATGAAGAAGACTCAATTCCAAGTGTTAATCAAGAAGAAAATACAAGTACATGAAGTAAAGATTAGGTTGCATGGATGCCTTATAGACATCCTAATCACAAAAATCGATACTTCAACCAATCAATGTATCAACAGAAACAAATGAAAAATATGTAAAAAATTATTACCTCCATTACAAATGATGCTCAATGTATAAGTTATCATGGGAGTCAAAATACATCAAATTTTCTACAAGAACCCCATAAAATCCCCATGGTGCAGAAGATCGATTTAAGGTGGGAAGAATCCCTTACAATTCGACATTTCTATGCAATGCTTAGAATATCCTATCATTTCATGTCCTCAACAATTACTAATTCAAGAATAAAGAATAAGGAGATGATATTACAAGCGAGAGAAAGAGATAATACTTCCATAAGTATGCTTTGAGGAAAAATCATTTTTAAGGAGAAGGCAATGTTATGAAAATAATATATAATAATAAATATAAATACATTATAACATTTAATGAATAATTAATGAAGAGACACCTTCCCATTGAAAGGTCACGTCTCTTCATGGAAGGGCACCCCTACATGGGTATATAAGGCCCTCATTCTTATCGTATCTCATCATCTCATATTCATATACATTATTATTTAATATATTATCTTTTATGGATTATAATCTGTTGTCCTACCTACATTACTCCATCAGGTCGAGATCTTTATGAAAAACTCAATTTGAATCGACCACTCTTTATCCCTCCACATACATCTTCCACCACAAGTGAAAATGCAAGCCCATCGAGTTAGTACTCTGACCACCCTACTGGACCAACACATACCTCTACCACTTCAGGACAAATAATGAGTGATATAGGTATTGTACTTCCTAGTCATTTACAAAGTACTATGATGGTTACACCAACCATACCTCTTCAAGAAACAACTTCTTTCACCCCACATAATCTTGTTGGGACACCTTCCCATCATAGAATGAAAAGCCCTGTCATACCACAAATCCATACTGGGGGGAAATCCTCCATTAATGGACAAAACCCTACCAGAGGGAAACCCTCTTTCACTGGACAAATCCCTACAGAGGGGAAACCCTCATTTGGGGGACAAGTCCCAATCGTTTCCCTAACTATAGCAGGGGGGAAAGTTCCTAATTCTTTTGTAAAAAATGGACAACCCTCCTGGGAGAATCTTTTAATCCATTACATCAAGGAGGCTCTGCACATCCTAACCCACAAGGAGGATCTATAAATCCTAATCCTTCTAGACTATATTTTGGAAAACCATTCCCAGATGTTCTGAATCCCACTTGGGGTCCTCAAGGAAAATCATATTTTCCTTCATAGGGTCAAATTATTTACCCTCCTCAAGTTAAACCTATATACCCTCCTCAGGGTCAACCTGGATACCCTCCTCAGGGTCAAATCAATTACCCTCCTCAGGGTCAAAACATTTACCCTCCTTAGGGTCAAACTAGTAATCCTCCCCAAGGTCAACCTGGTTATCCTCCCCTGGGTTACACTGGTTATCCCCCTCAGGGCCAAATGTGTTTTCCTTTACCTTTTACACAAATTCCTCAACAAATGAATCCTACGTTTTCTATCCAAAATCCACAACATCCACATATGGGAGGACCTTCTGGATACAACTTTCCACCACAACCCATTTACGGTCCTACTAGTGTTCCTTTTCCTCACCAGTATCATCCTCAAAGTAATCGACAATTACCCTTATTGGATACTTTAGACGTATCGGATTTGTCAATATTGATAAACGATCCCATATTGCGCTTCCCTTTCTGGCCAGTAATTCCCACCAAGATACCATTTGATATTCCAAAATTTGATTGTAAACCTGGAGAAGACCCAAATAACCATGTAATGACCTTTCATCTTTGGTGTTCATCAAACTCAATGATGGATGACTCTATTCGTTTGTGTCTTTTTTAGTGTATTCTTACGGGCTCAGTGGAAAAATGATACATTGGGTTACAACATGGATCTTTTCAATATTTCGATTCTCTTTCCATGGCTTTCATCACCCATTTTTAGTTTCCGATTAGATACAAAAACGACACGAAACTTTTGACCTCCCTTTGTCAGAATAACCCTGTCCATATTTCCAATCACATTCATGAGTGGAGACGATGAAGGTTGATCAAATCCACCATCCTTGACCAATTATTGGCATTGTTCACAAAATCCGTCTTATCTCCTATTGATCATGATGTATCCATGGGAGATGTAGTTACAGAAGAGGAAGTTATTTCTTGTGCCCAATATCTAGATCTGGTTTATTCCCAATCCAATACTTTGTATGAAATGATCCAAAATTCTCCCCATACATCAACCGATCCATCAAAACCATTCTTTATCGCTCATTTGGATGTTTTTATCGGTTTCATCAAAACACATCTGGTCTCACAGTCGATTGGGACAACCAATTATTCAATATATTCATTGACTATAGTGCAGACTTTTGTCCCATCAAATTCCTCCCCCACTAAATTTTATGAAGTAAATGAAATTCAATCTACTTCACCACCACAATCAGGGGGTAAAAATAAAACTAATAATAAATCCAAGAAAAGTTCTAATCAAACTGAAAATACAAAAACATAAGCACAACCACCTATTTTTTTTTTCCAGAGAAAAAGGTCGTAATTTTATTAGATGAGGTATAAAATTACAATCGCAGATATATATTTTCTTTAAGGTAGCATAATATATATTGTCTGTTTAGTGGTTCTTACAGTTCTATATTACTTCCTTCCAAGATATGGTCAAACTTCATTACAACAAATATAGTGGAAAAATATGGAGGTGCATATGCCCCTGTGTTGTCCTGATAAACAAACAGATATAAGTGCAAGTTCCAAAAATAGCAGATCCAGTTATATACTGTATGTTCTAGTGTATATATTGAATCTATCAACTGTCATCCATTAAGCCTGTTCTTCTTGGAAGGGTCTATGATAGTCAAAACTACCATCATGTGTATGCTCAATGATATGTCAACTTCCAAAGTCTAGCTGCGATGCTTCTTCGGATAGCCGATCAACCATGGGATTCCTTTCCCTGTAAATGTGAGAGAGAGATTTTTTTTCAAAAGTAGCAATGATTCTCAAAACTTCAGTCAGAAAGGGTCTGAGTATGGTTATGTGACAAGAGTGTGTTTTATTTTCCCACTCAATGATGTTCAATGAATCCCCAAAGACTTGTAGCTTGGTTACCCCCTTTTCTACCGCAAGGAGTAGTAAAAATTTTAAGGCTTGTAACTCATCATAGTTATTTGTGCATGGTCCCAGACCGGCTTTGAGGTGGAAAAAATGTTGCTCGGATAGGTATAGGTGGCCTCCCCCCCCCACAGTGTAGTTGGTCGCTCACGGCCGCACCATCAAAGTAGGCCCAAGGATATCCTTTGTCGATCAGTTCCTCGCATAGAGGTCGATTTGTGCCCTGTCCCAAAGAATGTGTGGTTTTTAGATGGTCAAGAATGCTTAAAGTGTTTGCGGCCACCTTCATGGAAGAAAGTGAGGAATCCCGAAAGATTTTATTATTTCAGGCAATCCATATTCCCCAGGTTTCTATTAATGACAGATCTCTTAAGTATAGAGGGGTGGGTGTTTTTATCCATTCCTGTAGGGATTCTTCGTAAGTGTTACCTTGTCAGCTTCCCACATCTGGATTTAATGTGGAGGATTCCCTCCAAATTGATGAGTGAAGAGGAAGTGCATAAAAAGGTGGTCAATTGTTTCATCTTGTAGACAACAGAGGGGGCATCGTCCCAGCCCATGAAATTGCTTCTTCTACAGGTTATCCTAGGTGGGGACTTTGTTTTCTAATATAGACCATACCAGTAGTTTTCCTTTGGCTAGACATTTTAGCTTCCATAGTCTCTTCCACCACCACTTCTCTTCTTTTTGCACCGGTTTTGTGCTAAGTATTATATATCTTGCTTTGGGAGAATAGGTACCTCTCGGATCACCATCCCAGATAAGCTCATATTCATCCTTTGATATTCATATGTTTTCCTTTCTCAGGCTGAGGATGTAGTTTTCCCAAATGATAGATTGAGGCTCATTTAGCCCCAGGGATCTTCCTGATTTCTAGCCTTGTTGCCAGAGGGTTGTGTGTGGAGGGTTGGCTAGTTGGGAAAGATGATAGATTACACTCTGTTCTAAGGTTGTGCAAATATCTTCTGGGAGGAGATGTTCCCTCGTGCAGCCTGCCCAGGGGTCCCTTCCGATTTTGAGTAGGGTGGCATTCCCTACTTACCATGCAAGGGAGTTTCCTATCACCTCAAAGACCCATTGGATCGCCTTCCACATGACTGCAAAACCAGTAGTTCTATATCTAGGGCTCCTGATCCATTCCAAGAGCGAGAGCGGGGCCACATATTTTTTGTAGAGTCACTTTGGTCCACAAGCTTGTTGTCAAAATTAGTCGCCAGACAGATTTGTCCACCAATTATTTTGAAACAAGAAATATGTTTTTTAAGCCCCATCCTCCTAAGGTTTTAGGTTTCACAATTCTCTCCCAGTGTACCCAAGGTAGGACTTGATTTTCAGACTTCCCTCTACATAGATAGGAAAAGGACAACCTTCTTGCTTTTTCGAGTATACCTTTAGGGATCCAGGAGAGGGAAATCCAATATACTGGGATTGCTTCCAAAACACGTTTTATTAGTACCAAGCGGTCGGCTCTCAAAAGCCATTTGAGAATCCAGCTCTTTAGTCTTTTTTCCAGCTTGGCCAGCAACCAAATCCAGTCATTTTTTTTGTAATCATTTTTCTTTAATTGGAATCCAAGATACTTGAGGCCTTCGTCCAGGTTCTGAGTTTGGAAAGGGAAGAGGGCTAGATACTGGCGATTTTCCTTGTCCTCAATCCGAGAGAATAGTAATTTTGACTTCTGAGCATTGATGTGCATACCTGTTACTAGTTTGAAGAGCAGGATCCCCTCTGTTAATAAAGAGGCGTCTCTTTTTGAGCCATCAAAAAATATTACTATGTCATCTACAAATAGTAGATGAGTGATGGCTAGTCCAATTGAGATTTTTATACCTCAAAAACATCCTCCTTCTTTTGCCTCTGTCAAGTAGTTTCTCAGGCACTCTGAAACAAGTAGGAAGAGTAGGGGGGAGAGAGGGAACCCTTGTCGAATTCCCCTTCCCGCTTGGAAAAAATCTGTAGCTGATCCGTTGAGTAGAATGGAGAAGGAGACCGAATTTAAGCAGGCCATTATCCAGTTAACAAAATCCAGGCCAAAACACAGGTGGATCAGTAGCATTCTGATGTATAACTCGTTTACCCTATCAAAGGCTTTGGATAATTCTAATTTTATCGTAGCTTCTCTCATTTTCTTGGTTTTGATGGTATGAAGACCTTCTTGTGCTACTCCAATAGCCTCGTGTATTTTCCTACCTTCTAGGAAACCAAAATGTTCCCCCGAGATGTGTTTTGAGAGGATGACCTTCAACCCTCTACTGATGACTTTGGAGATTATCTTGTACGAAAAAATGCATAGTGAGATGGGCTGAAAATCCTCAAAGGAGTTTAGGTTGTATGTTTTGGGAATTAAAGTAATAAAAGTAGCATTGATAGGGTTGTGTATAAGTCCCATTTTTCTTGATTTTTCTATTACCCATAGTAGATCAGGCCCCAGGATGTCGATGCACCCCAAATAGAATTATATTGGCCACCCATTAGGACCGGGGCTCTTCCATTTTTGAAAAGTATGTAGAACTTCTAACATTTCTTTTTGAGTGACCCGTCTCATTAAATTTCCAGTTGCTTCCTCTTCGACAAAACTAGGGAAGAGTTGTGTACATTTTATGATTTCTGCAATGGAAGTTCTCTCCTGGGCTTTGTAGAGTGTCTTGAAATGCTTTATGCCCAAATCAGCTAAATCAAAGTGCTTTGTAATTTCCTCCCCTCTCAAGTTCCAAAGGCTCTAGATCGTGTTAGCCATTTTCCTACCTTTTGCAAAGGCTTGGAAGAATTTTGTATTTTCGTCTCCACAATTTAGCCACAAGGCCCTACTTTTAAGTCGCCACTATGCATCTCTTTCTTCTAAGATGGCCCTATGACATTTTTCCAATCCATATAGGATATCTTTGGCTTCTTGGCTGAGAAAAACCCTACCTGTCCCGTCTTGTAATTCTAATAGTTTCAGCTCAATATCCTTGAGAGTTTTCTCATCCTTTTGTGGTTTTGTTTTGTCCCACTTCTTAGTAGCCACCTTAAGTCCCTTTAGGTTTTCCAAAAAGTGTATCGCTGCAGGGATTTGGGAATGAGTTGGTTGAAGAACCCATGAATTCTTTACGAGTTGTAGGTAGGTTGGGTCTGATAGCCAACCTTCAAATAATTTGAAGGGGCTAGTCGATCTGTGCGACGAGGTCCCAAATTCAAACAAGATCGGTTGGTGGTCTGATTCTCCCCCAAAGGTCACCCATTATCTAACCAAGACAAAAGAATCCAGAAGATCATTGGTGATAAGAAATCTGTCCAGCCGCTTAGCCACCCGATCTGATCGTACTCGTCTGTTGCACCAGGTGGGGGTAAGTTTTCATGGTTTGATGTCCACTAGACCCCACTGGTCCAGGTAATTTAGGAAGAAATCATTTAGTGGGTCAGGCATTGCCATTGGACCCCAAACCTCCAAATTTCCTAATGAGAAATTTAGGTCGCCACCGAGAATAAAATCTTTTCGTTTGAACCAGTCACAAGATGCTATAGAGTTCCAGTAAGGTTGTCTATCCTGATGAGGTCCATAAATGTTTATGACTGTAAAAGAACGTCCCAGGGCTGTAGAGAAGATATTGATTCCTATCCCCGAGTTAAAACCCGAGGTTGTTTCCAAATTACAGTTCTTTTTATCCCATCCATAGGCCACACCCGCCAAACATCCTCAGGCATCTACAGCTGTGAACGACCAGCCTGGTAGTAAGGATTCCAAATTCTTAACTACAACTATGGCTTCCCCTAAATTTTCCTGTAGTAGAATGACATCTGGCATACATATTTCAACCAATCTTCGTAGAGACTATTTTTTATTGGGGTTTGCCAACCCCCTACAGTTGAAGGAGAGGATTTTCATTAGGTAGCTCTGTCCTGGGGAAGCTTTTCTCTAAGCACCCATTCTATTGAGGATTGTATCCCAGAAGCTAGATCTAGTCTAGCCTGATCTTGTGCCAGGTATAAGTGTGATTTATGACCTCTTCCTTTGCCCATCGAGGGAGTCTATGAAATAGGTCCTAGTCCCCTACCCAAATTCAGGTGAAGACCACTCTCCAGAGGATTCTCTTTGATTACCGATCTGCTTCTAAGATATAAGTGTACTTTTTTGTCTTCCGATGAGGAGTCAAGTGAGGCCGAGGGGGTGTCGGGGGTAATGGGGAGAGAGGGTGTGGTTAAGGAGTCCAAGGAGGGTAATGAGTGGAAGGGGGGAGGGAGAGAGGGGACATCAGTAACAGGTGGTTGAGGAGGAATGGAGGGGGTCAAGTGGCCCACAAAAAGTGGGTTTCCCGAAACCCCTAAGTTTCGGGAGGGAGTGACCAGAAGGGGTAGGAAGATTGTCGAGGATGAGGAGAGGGGAAAAATTAAAGAGGCTAGGCTGATGCTGATAAAATAATCCACACCCAAAGAAGAGGTAATAGACTCAGAAATAACAGGAGGAGCAAGGGACCCCGAAGTAGAAAGAGAAGTGACCAAGGGAGATGTACCTGTAATAGCGTGTTCTCACCGAAGGAGGTGGTCCAAGGAAGGAAAGGAGAGTGGGCCTGCATTCGAGTATCTTTTCCATCCCGAGCCCTGTGAGCGTCCATCATCCAACCCTGTACCTGTCGAGCTAAGAACTCCCTGGTTCTTCAGAGCCTATCTATTTTAATCCCCTGAGTCTTGAAGTGGTGGCCATTTCTTGCACAAAGGAGAGGTGGAAGTGCTCGTCCCTCTTTTCTAAATTTCTTTTCCCTTGTAGGTGAGTGTACAGTTGGCCACTCTGTGTCCATAGACATGGAATTTGTGGCACCGGAAAGGAATACCTTCATAATCCAAGGTTTGTGTGAAATTCCCAACAACCAATTCTATGAGAAGCTCCTGATAAAGACCTAGACGTAGATTGATCCACACCAATATACGAGCCACTGTCATGAGCCTAGTGACCTCAAAGGACATATCCGCCTCAATGTAGTTTCCCAGGAGATTGTTGATTGCCTCAAAGAGGTGGGTATTCCAAAATTGCATCGGGAAGCCTGACAATCTAACCCAAATGGGTTCCTCATCTACCCGCTCTCGCTTCGCATCGAAATTGGGCATCCATCATTTGAGGAGAGTCAGGGTTTCTGTGATGGACCAAACCTTCTTGAGTACCCAATCAACCTCGGAGTTGGAAGAAAAAATGAAGGCGAACCAACCTCTGGTGAGGAGTCTGATAAGGGGCATCCGAGAGAGCTCAGGAAGCCAGTAATGATGAACTGAACTTTTGAGGTAATCCAGTCCCAGTTTTTTCCCTGGGACCCTGAACACAAGGGATCTTTTAGTATAATCTAGAACCATGTCCATCGCCACGTCCTCCTTAAAGGCTAGTCTCCCTGCCCCCTGTATTTCCTTTGCGCACCTGAGAGCTTTTGTCGGCCGACTATCTGAGCATGGTTGGAAGTTGTGAGATATAACCCCCTTCTGTGTAGAGGGGGTGTTCTTATTGGTCTCGAAGGGTAGGTCTGTTAGAGAGGGGTGAAAAGTGATGCCACCGTCCAGACCCTATGTCTTCATCCCGATCTGTTATTCTTCCTCCAAGAAGTCTGAGGGAGAGAACCCTTGTGTAACAGCAGGATCAGTCAAAACCCCAATCTGTGACTCGTAGAATTGTGGTTCAAGAAGTTCCATAAAAGTGGTGCTAAACCATGAGGTAAACTTCCCCCCTATAAAACCAATACTAGCACCGAGAAAACCTGGTGGTTCAGAGAAGTATGGGATTTTCCCATCCCAATCTTCAAGAAAAACCGAACCAACCTCAAAAGGAAACTATTGTTCTTCAGTGGAATGCGGTCCATGCCAATCCACATCTGGGGATCCTGATCCATCGGATGTCTCACAACGAGGCTGTAATCTGGCGTTGTCCCCCAATATCGGGGTCCCATAAGCTATTAAATAATAAGGCCCACCTGTTCTCTGATAAAAACCAGCTGGGGAGCAATGAGAGGAAAAGAGAAAATTCAACGCCCGAGGAAAGGATTCTTGTCTGGCAGTGATATCTTCATCGAACCCTAACCACACTGCACCTAAGTCCAGAGATAAATTGGGCTGCGAGGTTCATGAGTAAGCTTGTCAAGCCATTGTTGTAACTGCCACTGCCATTGTTGATACTACCCCAGAGCTCCCATGGCAGACCTAGCTTTGAATAAAAAATTGCACAACCACCTGTTGTTGAAAAGAAACCACAACAAAAATCGAAATTTCCTTGTCTCATATGTGTTGAAGATAATTACACGAGGGATTGTCCCTACTGGGAAGAAGTATCAAAATTATTTAAAGGAAATTCCCAACCCGTTGTTTTGACACATCCTTTTCCATAGCAACAGTCATTGGTTGCACAAAATCATGCACCTCTGTAAGGAGGCAAGCCAATTCAAACTATATTTCCAGAACTTGATGAGGAAGGAAAAATCATATTGGATCTTGAAGCTATGACTAACACAAGAATTAACCAGTTGAGGAATATATCAATTTCATAGTATCTCATTAAGTGAAAGAAATTACCTATTGAACATTCCATGTGGGAAGATGAGTCTTTTATATAGAAGCATCTAGAACTACTCAAGCGTTGAGGAAAAAAATTGTATAAAGGGAAGGGGCATGTTAATCCCTAAATCGTGGCACATTACCCCTTAATTTGGGAATATTACATTAGTATTGTTATTTTATTTATGACATCTTGGGTCCATTAGTTGTAGTTGTACCTCCTAGTTTCCTATATATACCAAGGAGACCTTTTCATTTGGAATAAGTTTGTATTTGTGAATTCATGTGATGTATAAGGAGGGTTTCCCCCTCGAAGAGGATTATTATCTGAAATTCTCTCTTTTTCAAGGCGTCGAGTACTTATTATGAGGTTTTTATGCTATTTTGATATTTGGATCTTAACATTTGGGAACAACCTTCATCTGACTGTGGGGGACTTTTTCATATCAAAAATTACCCTTTGTCCTTAAAAACATTGGAGCCACTTTCTAGATGGATATGTCATATTATTTCCACAATATCAAACATATTGTTGAACCCTATCTTGATGAATTTCCAGCACATTTGGTACATCAAAAAGATCATATTGGTCATAAAAGCGAAATATTTCTCAGATGTAGACATTACAACATATGTTTGAACCCCAACAAATGCATTGTTGATGTTGAATCCAAGAGACTCCTAGTCTTCGTGGTATCCAAAGATGGGATTAGGGTGGATCCCTTAAAAGTGAAATCTATCCTCACTTTACCTCCTCCCAAAAATATTACACAACTTCAAAGTTTGCAAGGGAAGGAAAACTTTCTACGTCGTTTCATCTTCAATTATGTTGAAATCACAAAAGGATTCATGAGATTGATGCAAAAGGATGTCCCTTTCATTTGGGATGTAATTTCTTAATGTTCATTTGATGATCTCAAACATTCTTTAACGAATACACTGTTGTTACATCCCCCCAACTATGCGAGATATTACATCACGTATTTGGCTACCTCTGGTTCCATTATTTCCATGGTGTTATTTCAATAGGATGATGATGGTGCAGAACATGTGATCTAGTATTTAAGTAAGAGCCTTTCAAGTCCTAAACTCTATTATTGAAAATTTTGAAAATTTGGCTTTGGCAAAGGTCATTGCTTTCCAAAGATTTAGACACTACATATTAGTTCGCACTACCACGTTCATTGTTGACTCAAACCCCATGTACCACATATTGAATCATCAAGTACTTCAAGGAAAATATTCCAAATGGATCATCATTCTCCAAGAATTCGATCTCGAGTTCACCAAATCCAAAGAAAAGAAATTGTCGGTTTTTGTTGAGTTAATTTGCGATCTTCCCCATACTGATGAGGAAATTGAGCCCAGTAATTTCCTTCCATATGATTCATTATCCCTTATCAATACGTATGACCCATGGTATGTAGACATTGTTTTATATCTCCAAACCCTACACTTTGTTGACGGGCGAAATTGACCGCTCGTCAACTGGACGAGTGAATCCGGTCTGGGGTTGTCTATTTAACCCAAGCTGTTTGGATTAATCCACTCTGATGGGTTTAGTGGCTCTGTTGACCGATCTAATTCCTAAGAAAGCGAAAAACAAAACTAAAGAAGATAAAATAACTTGATGAAAAACACTCGCTAAAAACTATATACAGATCTAATATATATTTACAGTCTACTAAATAATATTTATAACATAAGTTTACTTATTGTATGTATAATATATACAAATTACTTTATTTTTAATATATATATAACATTTACAAAATGCGAATTTTAATCTAAATCTGCGAAAATCAAATATGGATTGATTTATTAAACAACAACAAAGCTATCATTCAATCTCTTTTTTGATTTATTTTCTTATAATGTTTATAAACAAGAAATGGAATAACAAACTGTCTAATTGAAAACTCAAATCATAGATAATAGAAAATGTTTTAGCTACAGGAGGTTTATGTATTCATTAAACTAATGAAATTAAACTAGTAAACTGACCTGTTATCGCATCCCATATTCGTCCTGTGTATAGCATCCAATCTCGTTGTTTGATGAGGAAAACCCGCAACAGATCCTACAAATGCTTCTCATAAACGTGAAGAAGTAATGATTGAATTTGAATGATAGAACATATAAGAGATATAGTAACAACAATCTTATAATTTCACAAGTGGCCACATTGAGATAAATCCTGCTGTGAAAACTTGTGTATAAATGTTCAACAATGATGAAGATAAATCTCTTAATCTAAGGTTTGAACAGAATAATTACTGTATGTTAAATATGGGGCATAAAACATGGATATCATATAAATTTTATCATACCAATCTGCAATAAACCACAATAGCTAAAGCAATCACAATCTAATTACAAATCGAAATAATCATAACTTGAATAAAAACACGATATGGAGAAGCTAAAGCTGTGAAAATATCATATTCTATTCAAGTCTGTAAATCAGAAATCCATAGTTTTTGCCCCATGCAGAGATGATTTCAAGTTTACAAAATAACATACTTATATAGGTTATAGGAACAAAATGTTTCCTGTTGATAACATCCAATCTGTTCCAAAAAATGTGGGGGATGCAACCTCCCAGATTTTACTTGATACCAAAAAACTAACAGCTTAATCTATTTACTAAAAACATAAAGATGGTATGGCTAGAAGATCCCAACAGTGCTTCAAATCTCTTTGAAAATCATGAGTTACTGTTAAAAAATAAAAATAAGAAGATTTTAGATATATTTTTAATTATCAAGACAACCAATTCTAATTTTTCTAACTAGCTACAGAATCTCACGATTCCGTAGCTAGTTATAATTATAACTAGAATCATATTTTATTCAATCAAGCAAAACAAATTAAAAATTAATCTATGCAAACAAATTGTGTATCCTAAATTGAGAAAGATAGAATCATACTAAACTTTTAAAAAGATCATACCTCAAATTAAGGGATTCAAACAAATCAAGTAATCTTTGAATTTACTATTACAGTCGCTGCTTCCACGTTCTTAAAAATAACATACCCTATAGTTTTTTGGCGTTTGTCTTTGTCTTGAGCTATGGATTGGAGTCTGTTATTCTCCTTCACTAACAAATCTACCTGGTCTTCCAAAGATTTGAGCCAAGACTATAGTAAAGGCACATCTGTGTAATACCTATCGATCCAGGATCGACATTCATTACAGTGCAGCTGTAGAGACTATGTATTGGCACTGATAGTATTAACAGCTGGATAATCGTCCATTTGACATGTAGTTTCATCACAAAGTTTGATGCCAGGAAAGAGAGGATTTTCCTTTAGACACGGTGGTAGGTTGGTAACATAATCGTAGGGTCTGTCAGGGCAAAGTCCATATGAATATGGATACTCTTCGGCCAAGAACCTTTCAATTTCCGAATCTGAATCCTCACTTACCACAATTGTGTTTTTTGTGTCATCACAGGGTTTGGGTTTGCTTCGATCACATCGTGAAACTCAACGAGCAACCTTTTTATTCTTATAATTGACATCGACGCTGCCCCTAAGCTTCTTCCCTGTGGATTTTTTAACAGCCTTAGTACAACTCTTAGGATACGAATCCGGTTGAGTGTCGGTTTGAGTAGAATCAGGGTAAGACGAGGGTTCCAAATTAGAGACAGGATCACAGGGCATGAGCAAAAGAGGAGAGATGGTAGGTTTCACAAGGGTTTCTGTGATAACAGGATTGTCAACCTGTCCCAACTCACTATTACTGAAGCCATTTCGTAACACAAAAGCATCCCAACAACCGTTGTTTAGTTTCAACTGATGCATAATGATAATCTTGATTAAACCATGATGGAACAAACTAGAATCAAACTCCTGCCTCTTAAACCACTTTCCCATCTTGTATAGACTTCTAAGGAGGAAATAGGGCATGTTCAGCGGGAAATCAATGAAGCTCATAAGCAATCACAAGTGATACAAGAAAACCAACCTAAATCTCCCTTCACATGTAATAAACTGTTTCGCAATAACTAACAGATCATGCCATCTAGGTTTTAGAGATGAAACAGGCATACCTCGGTTGCAACTGGTAATTTTCCTTGAGGTGAACAACAATGACCAGGGAACCTCTTCAACCTTTGCATTCTTGAACCACTTTTTCCCCACAGCTGGTAAACCGGTAGCTTGGATTATAAAATCTTCATTTACCTCAAGCTGTACATATCCTATTTTTTCTCTGCAACCGTCGAATGTCAACGCGAACTCCTGAGCAACTCTCAGATTGAAACCCTCAAACTTTTCAATAAACAAATGCCAGTCGTTCCTTTCTAATTCGTCTCTGGCATTGTCAAAGGATAACAAGGTTTGGATGTCGTTGGGCTCAATCCTCACCACAGGAGCCATGGCTAACAATAGGGAATCAACACAGAAATCAGAGGTAGGGTTTGATAGAGAAACACAGAGCCATAGTCCCGAGTTTCCTCAATGCAATGCAAAGACAGTTCGAAATGGCAGGCAGGAACATTAATCACCCTGCATGGGAGAGAGATTGTGAAGCTTGAGGCCATACAGAGAAATAATATCACGTTGTACCTCATATGATACCTTGGGATATGGGTAGTGTAAGGATGTAAGCGCTTGTATACCATAGAGCGCACATATTTATGACTTGATTACAAGGTAAAAGTTTCAAATAAACATTGTGTTAAAAAAATTTATGAATCAAAACCCCATTACTATTAATCAAATATTGATGAGTGGGAGTATTATTTACTTATGTAACCAAGGCATGTTTAAGACCAAGGAGTTATAAACTAGGAAAACAATCATGTTCATAGCGAAAGACGACAATTCGACAATAGACCATATGAACAGTTATCCTTTGATCAAAAATTGAAATCAAGTGTGAATTCTAGCTATGAGTTTTCATGCTTACAATCATGAAAACAAAAATCGAAAGGAAGGTATGTAAAATGCGACAAGTGATAAGTGTCGTTGCTCATGAAGAGTAATGAAAATTTAGAGATCCTATGTAGGAAACTTATAAAAAATAGAAATTACATTACTGCTGCCAACAATGGTGACACGTTGGGAGAAGCAATTATCTCTGCCAAATGAACGAGTTCAGATTAGGATAATCAGAAAAAACTTCAAATCGAAAACAACCAGAAAGTTGTCTGAACATCATTATCAATTATAAAGCATTCCATTTTCAGATTATTGTTATTTTAAAGAGACGAAAACTGACAACAATCTTAATAGAAGAGAGTCACGATATTAAAGTTAAAATCTTCAATATTGTTGATAG
This sequence comes from Picea mariana, assembly GCA_032191745.1. Lineage (NCBI taxonomy): Eukaryota > Viridiplantae > Streptophyta > Pinopsida > Pinales > Pinaceae > Picea > Picea mariana. The sequence goes on along the minus strand of JASDQU010010786.1, from coordinate 31,661 downwards.
ATCCGCTGCTACCAGCAGGCGTCCATAGCCTCGACAGGGATGTCATTTAACCCACTCCGATATCTGTGTCCTGCCAAGAAGTTCCAAATCAGAACGAAGGACATTTAAAGTCAAAAGAATCCATATCTAATAATTTTCATATACCTCACATTGCTTCGCTACCAGCGGGACTGTTCAGTACCCTAGCAAAGTTATCTTGGCGTCATGTATGCATTTACCCACTTCCAGCAGACCTGTTCAGTATCTCGGCATGTTTACAAGCACTTCCCATAGCTCTCTGAAGGTTTATTTAGTTTTAAAGATATTTAATAGAGCGGGGTGACGCTCGAAATCCTGGTTTTTGGACACATCTTAGTAAATAACAGACCTTGAAGAAACTTTTTATATTTCCTTCATTAAGATCTAGAAATAGTTTGTTAATAAACCGACTTTCAAGAGCAGGGAGACATCTCTGAGTTGCTCTCTTAAGGAATAGGGACAACGTAAGAAGAATTTTTATGGATGATCGTGAGTATCTTGAGTTGCAGATTGAAATCAAGAAACTCTTTTCAAACAATGAGTCATCTTTAACATGGCTACAAACTCAGAAGAATATCACAATGGATGCTTAAACAACCTTCAACATTCATTTTAGAGGGGAATTTTTTTTTTTCTCTTTGTTTGAACTAGCCCATGATGCAGGTATGTGTGTCTCAAAAAGGAAAGACTGATAAGCATAAAGGGAAAATCAAAACAAACTAGCAAAGAAAAGAAAACAGCAAGCAAAACAAAAAATATTTACACAATGTACATGGGAGTGTCATCAGGCAAAGTACCTTTTTAGAACTTGGCCATTCACCGGAAAGGTGTCTGGCTGTCCCTCTAAATTCTGTAATCAGAAGGAACTGGGACCTAATTTCTTAGCAATTAAGAATGGTCCTAGCCACAAGTTCTAAAACTTTGTATGCTCTCCTTTTCTCTCATGCGGTTTGTCCCATTTTAGGACAAGGTCACCTACCTCAAAATTTTTGTCAGAGGCAAAATTGGAATCAAACCAGTTTTTAACAATGAGTTGATGTTGATCCAATTTTCATTTTGCTTGAGCCCTCACTTCTTCTAATTTTAACAAAGCGTTAATTCGATTCTCCAAAGGGGGACAGTCTTCTTCCTGTACTTTCTGCGATAGCTGTAGAGATGGAAGGAGGACATGTGGTGGAAGAATCACCTCTCTGCCATAAACGAGAAAGAAAGGTGAGTTACCCACAACAGTTTTAGGAGTTACTCTATCAGCCCAGATTGTGTTTAACAGTGCATTATGACAATTTTTATGGTTTTCAGAGACCGTTCTCTTGATAATTTTGATCAGATTTTTATTAGTTGATTCTGCCAAACCTTTGCCTTGGGGGTAGTAGATGGCAGAATACTTTAATTTAATTCTTTTTTCTAGAGAGCAATCACTCATCCCAAGAGATGAAAAATAAGAAGCATTATCAAATACCAGGCATTCAGGGATACCGAAACGAGTAATAATATTCGAATTCAAGAAAGATATTACCTGGCTGGTATTTACAGCTTTTAATGGGGCAGCCTTAGACCACCTGGTGAAGTAATATGTGGTTGTTATGATATACTTATGCTGCTGTAATGATGGCGGATTGATTGGGCCTATAATAAAAGAGGAGTCCACTGAAACTGGTTGCAGAGGGAAGGCTGGTTTTTGTATCCGTCCGGATGCTTTTTGACAAATTACACAATTGCGACACAAAGCATGAGCATCTTTAGAAAGGGTAGGCCAGTAATAAACTGCTCTTAATACTTTATGGGTAGTGGTATCTCCACCAAAATTTCCACCAGCTTCTCCTGCATGCAATTCCAATAAGACTTTTTATGCTTCATCTTTCTCAAGACAACGCACTAGTACTCCATCGAAATTTTGACAAAACATAATACCATTAATCAGCTGAAAAGAAGAAGCTTTTAATCTTGGTGCTCTCCTTTTTGTGGGATCTAGGTGACGGGGAGTTGATTCGTGTATAAGACAAAATTTATATCATACTAGGGACTAATAGGGTTTTGTGCACAACAGATTTGATTTTGATAGTGTTGTCCTGGATTTAACATATCATTTTCCTCTTGTTGTCCTGCAGCTGAATCAGCGACCAATTTGCATAACCCCTGGTCTCTTACTATTTGTGCTGGGGTGATTTCTATGTCATACTCTTGCAAGGATGTGACCCAATTTGCACTTTTTTCGCCTAGTTCTTTTTGTACTAACAGATTTCTGACAGTCAGGTAAGGGACAATGATTTTTGTCCTATATTTCAAAAGATAAGATCGGAAGTGCTTTACTGCCTTGAAAACAGCATAGTCTTGCTGATCTACTACTGGCTAATTAAGTTCTACCCCCTTGAAGGATGAGCTCATAAAGGCAATTGGGACTTCATTGTTTTCAACGTTCTTTTGAGTTAGGACGATGGCGTATGAACGGTCAGAAGCAAACATGTAGAGGGTGAAGTCTTGTGAAAATTCGGGGCTCATTAGAGAAGGAGTGTCTATTATGGCCTTTTTTATTGAATTAAAATCCTGGCTTTCTAAAGGTACCCAATGGTATTGTACATCCTTTTTTATTAGGTTTTGTAATGGTCTCCCCATTTCTGAAAAGCTGGGGACAAATCTCCTAACAAAATTTATCTGACCTAAGAAAGATTGCATGGACTTTTTTGACGAAGGAGGGGGAAATTTTGAAATGAATTGAGTTCTTTCAGGGTCGATAATCATTCCTTTGCTCGATACAATGAATCCTAGAAGTTTACCTTGTTCTACTACGAAGATAGATTTTTTAGGATTCAAAGAAATGTCATACTTATGACATTGCTGTAGAATGGATCTTAAATGAGCTAGATGGTCTTCTTTATTTTTCGAGAAGACAGTGACATCATCCAGGTAAAATACGACAGATTGATTGATTAAGCCTCGAAAAGTGATGTCCATCTCTCTCTGGAAAGTGGCACCGACATTTATGAGTCCAAAGGGCATCTTTCTATAAGCGTAGGTGCTCCATGGAGTGCGGAAGGTGGTTTTGAGTTGGTCTTGAGGGGACATCAGGACTTGGTTATGCCCTGAAAAACCATCCAACAAGGATAATCTTTCAAAACTAGATACCTGTTGAAGGATCTGTTCCATGGGAGGGACAGGGTAGTTGTCTTTATTAGATGCTCGGTTAAGATTTCGGAAATTGACACATAGTCGAATTTCACCACTCTTCTTTCTGACAGGGACAAGATTAGAGACCCATTGTATGTGCCTAACTGGGAAGATTATCTTATCGTTCAGGAGTTTGTTTAATTCCTTCTTAACAGTTGGTTCAAGTTTTGGGTGCATTTTCCTTAACTTTGTTGAAAAGGTTGGGTTTGGGGTTTCATAGGAATAACGTGTTGTATGATGTTGGGATCAAAGGTTTTTAGGTCGTCATACGTCCAGGAAAAAACATCTTTGAATTCCTTAAACAACTTAATAAACGTTTCTTTTTCTTACTCAGAACACCCCACCCCTAAATTAATGCACTGTGGGTTGTCTTTAGTTCCCAAATTTACCTTTTCATTCATCAAAGAGGAACTACTCATTTTACAGTTCATTTTCTGAACTTGTCATGAAGATCATAAAATTTCTCTAATCTGACTATAGATTTTGGGATAGAGTTTACCATGTCTGATGAATATTCTGGAGATCTTGGATCTGGTATTACCGTAAAGTCACAAAGATTTTTGTCATGAGTACCTTCGTCGATCACCGTGCCCTGGAAAGTTTCTTCCATATGCAGGAAACTTATAATCTATTGATCGTTATCAAAGACTCTCCAATTCGTGATGCTGTCTGGGATGAACAGTCTGAGCAACAGTTCGACGGAGAATGCGTTCGGAGATAAGCCTTTTGTAGGGAAAATTTTTGAAGCTACATTAGCTAACAAATCAACTTCCGAATTATTCAATCTAGGAATAGAATTTATGTTAAATGCGGAGAATTTGTTCATTAAATTCCATACCTCAGTTTGGTAGCTTTTAAGGTGCAGGGATAAACAGTCGATAGAGTTTTTTACCTGTCTAACCACGATTTCTGAATCACCAAAGACAGTCAAATTTTGAATGTTCATATCTAATGATTTTCTGAGGCCTTGCAATAGTGCCTCGTATTCGGCCATGTTGTTTGTATATTCAAATTCTAACCTGCAAGCAATCAGGGTCGTGTTACCTACTGGATCGATGAGCACGCAACCTACGCCAACTCCTTACTTGGATTTTAACACATCAAAGTAAAGAGACCATATTTGATTGTTGTCAGTTGCATGTGACCACTGGGCAGAAGCTGTTGGCTGCGTATATGTCAAAATTTTAGACTGTTGTTCTGGGTTAGTGATAGTGGAAGTTTCAGCCATGAAATTACTGGAAAAAGTATCCATCACCTGTATTTTGAATGAATCGACAGAAGGAGTGAATGGTTCATTGGGATCATTTAAATCAATCACTGTGAACTTCAAATAACGTTCACGATTTACCTTGATTCTGTTGGGCTTTCCATTCTCAGGCAGCCACAAGTGAGACCAATCTGTCGCAAAGTAGTCGTGTAATTGTTTTGACTAGTCTCTGCTTAAAAACATACCATAAACTTCTGGGATATCTACAGCAATAATATCAATCACTTGATGAACTTTAGGGTTAAATGACAATCTTATAAGAACATTTCTTAATTCACCTATCACTTTAACACTAGTTCGATCAAGCTGGATAATCTTCAAGGTGGATGGTTGAACTTCGGCATTAATCTTTTGACAAACAAACCAAGGCATTACGTTAGATGGTGCACCTGAATCTACCATGCAGTTATGCACGTTCCTATTAAAAATTTCAAAATTTAACAAAAATGGAGGGGCATTTCTGCGAGTACTAATAGTGGAAGCTTGTTTCTTTTTACTCGCGGCCTCTAAAACTCATTTATCTATATTTGTTACATTATTTACAGGAAGGTCTCTTTTATCGAGAGGATCAGAAGTAGTTTTGGCGGAGGCCTTCTGAGGAACTTTGGGGTTGTTCTGAACACCTTTATTACTGCTCAGATTTCCATTTTTGCTATTCTCTGCAATATTTTGTAGCATTTTTTGCAGAAGAAAAGGGAATTTTAATAATTCATAAACAGAAATGTTAGCCCTAAGCTTCTTTAAATATTTGACCAAATCATAATCTAAACTTGGGTTTACTGAATTCTGTTTAGTCTCAATCGATTTAGACTATTTTGGAGGCAAATTCATAATGATTTCAGAAGAAGGCTTATTTGTTGTCTTGCTCCTAGTATTGTAAGGATGTACTGTTTCAAAATTAGCTTGAAAAGTGTTATCCGGAAAATGTCCAAAAATTTTCAGAGAAGATTCATCTTCTTCTACTATCTCTTGTTCAACTACTTCTTCAGGAATCTCGGGAGGAATCAAGTTATCATGTGCTTCTAGAATCGTTTGAATAGCAAATTGCAGGCTTTCTAGATTTAGGCCTTCAGTATTTGAATTAGGTCGGTTGGTGGGAAAAGGCTTCCTAAAAGGGGATTTGTAAGGCCCTTTGCTCGAAGAAGCTTCTTCAGCCGTCCTTTTCAAATCTATAACTTGATTGGATAGTTTTTGAATGACTTTCTGTAAGTTTTCTAAATCTGAGCTTTCAGGTTGAGTTTTGTTTTGGGAAGGTCTAGGGAGGATTTCGATTTTCTTTTTGGACGATGAACTAGTCTTTGTCTTGTTGCTAGTAGTGTCTTTTAAACTGAGGATGTCTTTCTCGATTTGACTAGCCTCTTCGAAGGCTTCTAACAACGTAGCTTTCTTGGATCTCTTTACCCAAATGGCTATGCTTTGATGTAAGGATTTTGTATAATATGCTATAATAAGATTCTCAGCAGGCATTAAATCCATAGGGATTCAGTTCTTTAGTGTCAAGAACCTTTGATTAAAGTCTTTGATCTTTTCTTTGGGGTTCATTCTTAAACTAGAAAGCTTCATGACTAGAACTTCAGGAGACTTGCCGTCTCTGAACTTCTCAAGGAAACAGGATTCAAATTTCTCCCATGACACAATGGTGTGGGGTTGTTGAGAAAAGTACCAGGTAGAGGCATTGTCCTCAAAGGTGTAGGGAAACAATCTACAGACTACGTCTTCTTGCTCGACACTACAGATTCTAATGGCTAACATAAAAATTTTGATGTGATCTTCAACGATCTGTTTGGAGTCCGGGTCAAATTTAGGGAGCCATTTCTCTGGGTGTTTGGGTAAAGGATGTTGAGGCCCAGGTATGGCCAATGCATCTTGGTCGAGCCAGGGTCTAGTGGGATTGTTCTAGTTGGCCATAGGTGTGGGTGGTGTTGAAGGTTGGGATGAGGAACTGCCTTCATTAGAGGATTCTTCTCCAGAAGAAGAAGGAGATGAAGGAGGTGGTGATGGTGGTATACCAGATCCTCCTACTGCATGAGTGAGGATTGGATCTGTAGGGTTTAAAGTAAGGTCAGTGCCTCCAAGTTGTTCTCTGATATTAGAAAATTCTAGTGGTTGGTCCAGAGGTTAGTTTGGTTGTCTTATACAATCTAAGGCACTGTGCATTCTTATGAGAGATTAGCAAACAATCTCTTGTATGTCACCACCCATAGGATTTGGAGTTACCGGTTCAACTGTGATCCGTAGATCGTCGTTTGATGTGGTTACTGTTTGAGGGACAATGTTGTCATCTGAATGAATTCTAGTCACTATCGGTGAGTGGGTAGGTGGTGGAGGAGTCTTACGACCTCCTCGCACCATTAATAGTTTCCAGGCCCTCCTTCTAGCGCCATTTGTTGATGGGCAAAATTGATCGCTCGTCAACTGGAGGAGTGAATCCAGTCCGAGGTTGTCTATTTAACCCAAGCCGTTTGGATTAATCCACTCCGATGGTTTTAGTGGCTCCGCTGGTCGATCTAAGTCCTAAGAAAGTGAAAAACAAAACTAAATAAGATAAAATAACTTGATGAAAAAGACTCGCTGAAAACTATATATAGATCTAATATATATTTACAGTCTAC
>JASDQU010010786.1:6708-20064 GCA_032191745.1 Picea mariana | reverse complement strand
ACCAATAGAAATTTACAAAATGAGATTGTCATGGAGAAACTTAAGAATAAATTGTATTCTTTCCAAGCAAGTCGTAATGAGGAGTTGCATGCACAAATTAAAGACGAGAGAAAAAAATATGACAAGACCTTACTAGAACGAAATCAAGAAATCTCTTGACTAAAATATCAAAATCAGAAGTTCTAACAAGCTAATCAAAATCTTATTAAGAAATTATCATACAAAGATGAAGAAAATTGTCATTTAAAAATCCATAATCAAAGTTTACTCACCTAGATTAAGAAAATAAAGAGTGATAAGAAGACTGTATAGGACAAGTTAGAACAAGTTATCAATAAGGAATTATTGGTATATAAAGAGACAATGACTGAACCTATGGAACTACAAAAGTCTTCAAATAGAAAAAACCTAATGGTGGATAAATCAGTTAATACAAACCCAGACAACCTTACAGCTCAAAAGGATTCAGTTTATGTAAAGAGGTCTTCACATGTCGAAGTAGAAACAAGCCAGGGCTATGAAGAAGACTCAATTCCAAGTGTTAATCAAGAAGAAGATACAAGTACACAAAGTAAATATTAGGTTGCAGGGATGCCTTATAGACATCCTAATCACAAAAATTGATACTTCAACCAATCAATGTATCCACAGAAACAAATGACAAATATGTAAAAAAATATTACCTCCATTACAAATGATGCTCAAGGTAGAAGTTATCATGGGAGTCAAAATACATCAAATTTTCTACAAGAACCCCATAAAAACCCCATGGTGCAGAAGATCAATTTAAGGTGGGAAGAATCCCTTACAATTCAACATTTCTATGCAATGCTTAGAATATCCTATCATTTCATGTCCTCAACAATTACTAATTCAAGAATAAAGAATAAGGAGTTGATATTACAAGCAAGAGAAAGAGATAAGACTTCCATATGTATGCTTTGAGGAAAAATCATTTTTAAGGAGAAGGCAATGTTATGAAAATAATATATAATAATAAATATAAATACATTATAACATTTAATGAATAATTAATGAAGAGACACCTTCCCAATGAAAGGTCATGTCTCTTCATGGAAGGGCACCCCTGCGCGGGTATATAAGGCCCTCATTCTTATCATATCTCATCATCTCATATTCATAAACATTATTATTTAATATATTATCCTTTATGGATTATACTCTGTTGTCCTACCTACATTGGGTATTTACCTTGTGAACTAGATTAGTTCACCACAATACAACCCATGTCCCCTCTACTGAAATGGTAGATCCACATCAAACTCTTGTTCTCCCTATATGGAGAACTCCATCAGGTCGAGATCTTTATGAAAAATTCAATTTGAATCGACCACTCTTTATCCCTCCACATACATATTCCACCACAAGTGAAAATGCAAGCCCATCGAGTTAGTACTCTGACCACCCTACTGGACCAACACATACCTCTACCACTTCAAGACAAATAACGAGTGATATAGGTATTGTACTTCCTAGTCATTTAAAAAGTACTATGATGGTTACACCAACCATACCTCTTCAAGAAGCAACTTCTTTCACCCCACATAATCCTGTTGGGAAACCTTCCCATCATAGAATGCAAAACCCTGTCATACCACAAATCCATACTGGGGGGAAATCCTCCATTAATGGACAAAACCCTACCAGAGGGAAACCCTCTTTCACTGGACAAATCCCTACAGAGGGGAAACCCTCATTTGGGGGACAAGTCCCAATCGTTGTCCAAACTATAGTAGTGGGGAAAGTTCCTAATTCTTTTGTAAAAAATGGACAACCCTCCTGTGAGAATCTTTTAATCCATCACATCAAGGAGGCTCTGCACATCCTAACCCACAAGGAGGATCTATAAATCCTAATCCTTCTAGACTATATTATGGAAAAGCATTCTTAGATGTCCTGAATCCCACTTGGGGTCCTCAAGGAAAATCATATTTTCCTCCATAGGTTCAAATCAGTTACCCTCCTCAAGTTCAACCTGGATACCCTCCTCAGGGTCAACCTAGATACCCTCCTCAGGGTCAAATCAGTTACCCTTCTTAGGGTCAAACTAGTAATCCTCCCCAAGGTCAACCTGGTTATCCTCCCCTGGGTTACACTAGTTATCCCCCTCAGGATCAAATGTGTTTTCCTTTATCTTTTACACAAATTCCTCAACAAATGAATCCTACGTTTTCTATCCAAAATCCACAACATCCACATATGGGAGGACCTTCTGGATATAACTTTCCACCACAACCCATTTATGGTCCTACTAGTGTTCCTTTGCCTCACCAGTATCATCCTCAAAGTAATCGACAATTACCCTTATTGGATACTTTAGACGTATCGAATCTGTTGATATTGACAAATGATCCCATATTGCGCTTCCCTTTCTGGCCAGTAATTCCCACCAAGATACCATTTGATATTCCAAAATTTGATTGTAAACCTAGAGAAGACCCAAATAACCATGTAATGACCTTTCATCTTTAGTGTTCATCAAACTCACTGATGGATGACTCTATTCATTTGTGTCTTTTTCAGTGTATTCTTACAGGCTCAGTGGAAAAATGATACATTGAGTTACAACATGGATCTTTTCAAGATTTCAATTCTCTTTCCATGGCTTTCATCACCCATTTTCAGTTTCCGATTAGATACAAAAATGACACGAAACTTTTGACCTCCCTTTGTCAGACTAACTCTGTCCATATTTTCGATCACATTCATGAGTGGAGATGATGAAGGTTGATCAAAGCCACCATCCCTGACCAATTATTGGCATTGTTCACAAAATCCATCTTACCTCCTATTGATCATGATGTATCCATGGGAGATGTAGTTACAGAAGAGAAAGTTATTTCTTGTGCCCAATATCTAGATCTGGTTTATTCCCAATCCAATACTTTGTACGAAATGATCCAAAATTCTCCCCATACATCAACTGATCCATCCAAACCATTCTTTATCACTCATTTGGATGGTTTTATCGGTTTCGTCAAAACACATCCTGTCTCACATTCGAGTGGGACAACCAATCATTCAATATATTCATTGACTATAGTGCAGACTTTTGTCCCATCAAATTCCTCCCCCACTAAATTTTATGAAGTAAATGAAATTAAATCTACTTCACCACCACAATCAGGGGGTAAAAATAAAACTAAGAATAAATCCAAGAAAAATTCTAATCAAACTGAAAATACAAAAACATAAGCACAACCACCTCGTTTTTTTTTTTTCCAGAGAAAAAGGTCGTAATTTTATTACATGAGGTATAAAATTACAATCGCAGATATATATTTTCTTTAAGGTAGCATAATATATATTATCTATTTAGTGGTTCTTACAGTTCTATATTACTTCCTTCCAAGATATGGTCAAACTTCATTACAACAAATATAGTGGAAAAACATGGAGGTGCATCTGCCCCTGTGTTGTCCTGATAAACAAACAGATATAAGTGCAAGTTCCAAAAATAGCAGATCTAGTTATATACTGTATGTTCTAGTGTATATATCGAATCTATCAGCTGTCATCCATTAAGCCTATTCTTCATGGAAGGGTCTGTGATAGTCAAAACTACCATCCTGTGTATGCTTAGTGATATGTCAGCTTCCAAAGTCTAGCTGCGATGCTTCTTTGGATAGCCGATCAACCGTGGGATTCCTTTCCCTGTAAATGTGAGAGAGAGAAAAATTTTCAAAAGTAGCAATGATTCTCAAAACTTCAGTCAGAAAGGGTCTGATTCTGGTTATGTGACAAGAGTGTGTTTTATTTTCCCACTGAATGATGTTCAATGAATCCCCAAAGACTTGTAGCTTGGTTACCCCCTTTTCTACTGCGAGGAGTAGTAAAAATTTTAAGGCTTGTAACTCAGCATAGTTATTTGTGCCTGCTCCTAGACCGGCTCTGAGGTGGAAAAAATGTTGCTCAGATAGGTATAGGCAGCCTCCCCCCCCCATAGTGTAGTTCGTCGCCCAGGGCTGCACCATCAAAGTAGGCCCAAGGATATCCTTTGTCGATCAGTTCCTCGCATAGAGGTTGATTCATGCCCTGTCCCAAAGAATGTGTGGTTTTTATATGGTCAAGAATGCTTAAAGTGTTTGCATCCACCTTCATGGAAGAAAGTGAGGCATCCTGAAATATTTTATTATTTCGGGCAATTCATATTCCTCAGGTTGCTATTAACAACAAAGCTATTAAGTATAGAGGGGTGGGTGTTTTTATCCATTCATGTAGGGCTTCTTCATAAGTGTCACCTTGCCAGCTTCCCACATATGGATTTAAAGTGGAGGCTTCCCTCCAAACTGATAGAGCGAAGGGGAAGTGCATAAAAAGGTTGTCAATCGTTTCGTCTTGTAGACAACAGAGGGGGCACCGTCCAGGCCCATGAAATTTCTTCTTCTACAGGTTATCCCAGGTGGGGACTTTTTTTTCTAATATAGACCATACCAGTATTTTTCCTTTGGCTGGACATTTTAGCTTCCATAGTCTCTTCCACCACCACTTCTCTTCTTTTTGCACCAGTTTTGTGCTAAGTAGTATATATCCTACTTTGGGAGAATAGGTACCTCTTAGATCACCATCCTAGATAATCTCATCTTCATCCTCTGATAGTCGTATGTTTTCCTTTCTCAAGCTGAGGATGTAGTTTTCCCAAACGATAGTTTGAGGCTCGTTTAGCCCCAGGGATCTTCCCAATTTCCAGCCTTGTTACCAGAGGGTTGTGTGTGGAGGGTCGGTTAGTTGGGAAAGATGATAGATTACACTCTGTTCTAAGGTTGTGCAAATATCTTCTGGGAGGAGATGTTCCCTCATGCAGCCTACCCAGGGGTCCCTTCCTATTTTGAGTAGGGTGGCATTCCCTACTTGCCAGGCGAGGGAGTTTTTGATCACCTCAAAGACCCATTGGATCGCCTTCCACATGAATGAAAAATTAGTAGTTCTATATCTAGGGCTCCTGATCCATTCCAAGAGTGAGAGTGGGGCCACATATTTTTGTAGAGTCACTTTGTTCCACAAGCTTGTTGTCGAAATTAGTCACCAGACAGATTTGGCCACCAATGCTTTTGAAACGAGAAATATGTTTTTTAAGCCCCATCCTCCTAAGGTTTTAGGTTTCGCAATTCTCTCCCAGCATACCCAGGGTAGGACTTGATTTTCAAAGTTCCCTCTACATAGATAGGAAAAGGAAAACCTTCTTTCTTTTTCGAGTATACCTTTAGGGATCTTGGAGAGGGAAAGCCAATATACTAGGATTGCTTCCAAAACAAATTTTATTAGTACCAAGCGGTCAGCTCTCAAAATCCATTTGAGAATACATCTCTTTAGTCTTTTTTCCAACTTGGCCAGCAACCAAATCCAATCATTTTTTTTGTAATCATTTGTCTTTAATTGGAATCCAAGATACTTGAGGCCTTCATTCAGGTTCTGAGTTTGGAAAGGGAAGAGGGCTAGATACTGGTGAGTTTCCTTGTCCTCAATCCGAGAGAATAGTAAGTTTGACTTCTGAGCATTGATGTGCATACCCATTGCTATTTTGAAGAGTAGGAGCCCCTCTAATAATAAAGAGGCATCTCTTTTCGAGCCATCACAAAAGATTAATATGTCGTCTACAAATAGTAGATGAGTGATGGCTAGTCCAGTTGAGATTTTTATACCTCGGAAACATCCTCCTTCGTTTTCCTCTGTCAAGTAGTTGCTCAGGCACTCTGAAACAAGTAGGAAGAGTAGGGGGGAGAGAGGGAACCCTTATCGAATGCCCCTTCTGCTGATGACTTTGGAGATTATCTTGTACAAAAAGTTTCATAGTGAGATGGGCCAAAAATCCTCAAAGGATTTTGGGTTGTCTGTTTTGGGAATTAAAGTAATAAAAGTAGCATGATAGGGTTGTGTATAAGTCCCATTTTCCTTGATTCTTCTATTACCCGTAGTAGATCAGGCCCCAGGATGTCAATGCACCCCAAATAGAATTATATTGGCCACCCATCAGGACTGGGGCTCTTCCCTTTTTGAAAAGTATGAAGAACTTCTAACATTTCTTTTTGAGTGACCGGTCACATTAAATGTCTAGTTGCTTCCTCTTCGACAAAACTGGGGAAGAGTTGTGTACATTTTATGATTTCTGCAATGGAAGTTCTCTCCTGGGCTTTGTAGAGTGTCTTGAAATGGTTTATGCCCAAATCAGCTAAATCAGAGTGATTTGTAATTTTCTGCCCTCTCAAGTTCTGAAGGCTCCATATCGTGTTAGCCATCTTCCTACCTTTTGCAAAGGCTTGGAAGAATTTTGTATTTTCGTCTCCACAATTTAGCCATAGGGCCCTACTTTTAAGTCACTGATGTGCCTCTTTTTCTTCTAAGATGATCCTGCGATGTTTTTCCAATCCATATAGGAGATCTTTGGCTTCTTGGCTGAGAAAACCCCTACCTATCTCGTCCTGTAATTCTAATAGTTTCATCTCAATATCCTTTAGATTTTTCTCATCCTTTTGTTGTTTTGTTTTGTCCCACTTCTTAGTAGCCACCTTAAGTCCATTTAGGTTTTCCAAAAATTGTATCATTGTAGGGATATGGGAATGATCTGGTTGAAGCACCCACTAATTCTTTACGAGTTGTAGGCAGGTTGGGTCTGATAGCCAACCCTCAAAGAATTTGAAGGGGCTAGTCAGTCTGCGCGACGAGGTCCCAAATTCAAACAAGATCGATTGGTGGCCTGATTCTCCCCCAAAAGGACACCCATTGTCTAACCAGGCCAAAAGAATCCAGAATATCATCGGTGATAAGAAATCTATCCAGGCGCTTAGCCACCCGATCCAATCCTACCCGTCTATTGCACCAGGTGGGGGTAAGTTTTCGTGGTTCGACGTCCACTAGACCCCATTGGTCCAAGTAATTTAGGAAGAACTTGTTTAGTGGGTCAGGTGCTACCATTGGACCCCAAACCTCTAGAGTGCCTAATGATAAATTTAAGTTGCCACCGAGAATAAAATATTTTCATTTGAACTAGTCGCAATATGCTATAGAGTTCCAGTAAGGTTGTCTATCCTGATGAGGTCCATAAATGTTTATGACCATAAAAGAACGTCCCAGGGCTGTAGAGAAGATATTGATTCATATCCCTGAGTTAAAACCTGATGTTGTTTCCAAATTACAACTTATTTTCTTCCATCTAGAGGCCACGCCCCCTGAGCATCCTCGGGTATCTACAGCTGTGAACGACCAACCCGGTAGTAAGGATTCCAAATTCTTAACTACAACTATGGATTCCCCTAAAGTTTCCTGTAGTAGAATGACATCTGGCATACAGATTTCAACCAATCTTCGTAGAGACTATTTTTTATTGGGGTTCGCCAACCCCCTACAATTGAAGGAGAGGATTTTCATTAGGTAACTCTGTCCTGGGGAAGCTTTTCTCTAAGCACCCATTCTATAGAGGATTGTATCCTAGAAGCTAGATCTAGTCTAGCCCGATCTTGTGCCAAATATAAGTGTGATTTACGACCTCTTCCTTTGGCCACAGAGGGATTCTATGAAATAGGTCCCAGTCCCCTGCCCAAATTCAGGTGAAGGCCACTTTCCAGAGGATTCTCTTTGATTAATGATCTGCTTCTAAGATAGAAGTGTACTTTGTTGTCTTCTGACAAGGAGTCAAGTGAGGTCGAGGGGGTGTCGGGGGAAATGGGGAGATAGGGTGTGGTTAATGAGTTCAAGGAGGGTAAGGAGTGGAAGGGGGGAGGGAGAGAGGGGACATCAGTAACAGGTGCTTGAGGAGGACTGGAGGGGGTCAAGTGGCCCGCAAAAAGTGGGTTTCTCGAAACCCCTAAGTTTGGGGAGGGAGTGACCAGAAGGAGTGGGAAGATCGTCAAGGATGAGGAGAGGGGGAAAAGTAAAGAGGCCAGGCTGATGCTGATAAAAGAATCCCCACCCAAAGAAGAGGTAATAGACTCAGAAATAATAGGAGGAGCAAGGGACACTGAAGTAGAAAGAGAAGTGACCAAGGGAGATGTAAATGTAATAGTGTGTTCTCACCGAAGGAGGGGGTCCAAGGAAGGAAAGGAGAGTGGGCCTACATTTGAGTATCTTGTCCGTCCCGAGCCCTATCAGCATCCATCATCCGACCTTGTACGTGATGAGCTAAGAACTCCCCGATTATTCAGAGCCTGTCTGTTGTAATCCCTTGAGTCCTGAAGCGGTGGCCATTTCTTGCACGGAGGAGAGGTGAAATTGCTCATCCTTCTTTTCTGACTTTATTTTCCCTTGTAGGTGAGTGGAAAGTTGGCCACTATGTGTCCATATAAATGGAATTTGTGGCACCAGAAAGGAATACCCTCGTAATCCAGGGTTTGTGTGAAATTCCCAACAGCTGATTCTATGAGAAGTTATTGATAAAGACCTAGACGTAGATTGATCCGCACCAATATACGAGCCACTGTCATGAGCCCAGTGACCTCAAAGTACATATCCGCCTCAATGTAGTTTCCCAAGAGATTGTCGATTGCCTCAAAGCAGTGGGTGTTCCAAAATTGCATCGAGAAGCCCGAAAATCTAACCCAGATGGGTTCCTCATCTACCCGCTCTCGCTTCACATCGAAATTGGGCGTCCATTGTTTGAGGAGAGTCGGGGTTGCTACGATGGACCAAACCTTCTTGAGTACCCAATCAACCTTGAAGTTGGAAGAAAAAATGAAGGCGAACCAACCTCTGGTGAGGAGTCTGATAAGGGGCATCTGAGAGAGCTAAGGAAGCCAGTAATTATGAACCCATCTTCTGAGGTAATCTAGGCCCAGTTTTTCCCTCAGTCCCTAACCACAAGGGCTCTTTCAGTATAATATAGAACCATTTCCATCACCACGTCCTCCCTAAAGGCTAGTCTCCCTGCCCCATGTCTTTCCTTTGCGCACCTGAGAGATTTTGTCAGCCGATTATCCGAGCATGGTTGGAAGTTGTGAGATATAGCCCCCTTTTGTGTAGAGGGGGTGTTATTATTGGTCTTGGAGGGTAGGTCTGTCAGAGAGGGGTCAAAAGTGATGCCTTCATCCAGACCCTATGTCTTTGTTCCGATCTATTATGCTTCCTCCAAGAAGTCTGAGGGAGAGAACCCTTGTGTAACGGTAGGATCATTCAAAACCCCAATCTGTGACTCGTAGAATTGTGGTTCAAGAAGTTTTGTGAAAGCGATTCTAAACCCCAAGGTAAACTCCCCCCCTATAAAACTAATACTGACACCGAGAACACCTGGTGGTTCAGAGAAGTATGGGATTTTCCCATCCCAATCTTCAGGAAAAACCAAACCAACCTCAGAAGGAAACTATTGTTCTTCAGTGGAACGCGGTCCATGCCAATCCACCTCTAGGGATCCTAATCCATCGTATGTCTCACAACGAGGCTGTAATCTAGCGGTGTCCCCCAATATTGGGGTCCCAGAAGCTATTAAAGAATAAGACCCACCTGTTCTCTGACAAAAACTAGCTGGGGAGCAGTGAGAGGAAAAGAGAAAATTCGACGCCCAAGGAAAGGATTCTTGTCTGGTAGTGATATCTTCGTCGAACCCTAACCACACAGTGCCTAAGTCCAGAGATAAATTGG
Organism: Picea mariana; assembly: GCA_032191745.1. Lineage (NCBI taxonomy): Eukaryota > Viridiplantae > Streptophyta > Pinopsida > Pinales > Pinaceae > Picea > Picea mariana. The sequence goes on along the minus strand of JASDQU010010786.1, from coordinate 10,476 downwards.
GCTGCAAGGTCTGTGAGTAAGCTTGTCAAGCCATTTTTGTAACCGCCACCACCATTGTTGATACTACCCCGGAGCTCCCATGGCAGACCTAGTTTTGAATCAAAAATTGCACAACCACCTATTGTTGAAAAGAAACCACAACAAAAATTGAAATTTCCTTGTTTCATATGTGTTGAAGATAATTACACGAGGGATTGTCCCTACCGGGAAGAAGTATCAAAATTATTTAAAGGAAATTCCCAACCCGTTGTTTTGACACATCCTTTTCCATAGCAACAGTCATTGGTTGCACAAAATCATGCACCTCTGTAAGGAGGCAACCCAATTCAAACTATATTTCCAGAACTTGATGAGGAAGGAAAAATCATATTGGATCTTGAAGCTATGACTGACACAAGAATTCACTAGTTGAGGAATATATCAATTTCATATTATCTCATTAAGTGAGAGAAATTACCTATTGAACATTCCATGTGGGAAGATGAGTATTTTATATAGAAGCATCCAAAACTACTCAAACATTGAGAAAAAAACTTGTCTGAAGGGAAGGGGCATGTTAATCCCTAAATCGTGGCACATTGCCCCTTAATTTGGGAATATTACATTAGTATTGTTATTTTATTTATGACATCTTGGGTCCATTAGTTGTAGTTGTACCTCCTAGTTTCCTATATATACCAAGGAGACCTTTTCATTTGGAATAAGTTTGTATTTGTGAATTCATGTAATGTATAAGGAGGTTTCCCCCTCGAACAAGATTATTATCTGAAGTTCTCTCTTTTTCAAGGCGTTGAGTACTTATTCTGAGGTTTTTATGCTATTTTGATATTTGGATCTTAACATTTGGGAACAACCTTCATCTGACCGTGGGGGACTTTTTCATATCGAAAATTACCTTTTGTCCTTAAAAACGTTGGAGCCACTTTCTAGATGGATATGTCATATTATTTCCACAATATCAAACATATTGTTGAACCCTATGTCGATGAATTTCTAGCACAGTTGGTGCATCAAAAAGATCATATTGGTCATATAAGAGAAATCTTTCTCAGATGTAGACATTACAACATATGTTTGAACCCCAACAAATGCATTGTTGATGTTGAATCCGAGAGACTCCTAGTCTTCGTGGTATCCAAAGATGGGATTAGGGTGGATCCCTTAAAAGTGAAATCTATCCTCACTTTACCTCCTCCCAACAATATTACACAACTTCAAAGTTTGCAAGGGAAGGAAAACATTCTACGTCGTTTCATATTCAATTATGTTGAAATCACAAAAGGATTTATGAGATTGATGCAAAAGGATGTCCCTTTCATTTGGGATGTAATTTCTTAATGTTCATTTGATGATCTCAAACATGCTTTAACGAATACATCGTTGTTACATCCCCCCAACTATGCAAGATATTACATCATGTATTTGGCTGCCTCTGCTTCCATTATTTCCATGGTGTTATTTCAATAGGATGATGATGGTGCAGAACATGTGATCTAGTATTTAAGTAAGAGTCTTTCAAGTCCTGAACTCTGTTATTCAAAATTTTGAAAATTTGGCTTTGGCGACGGTCATTGCTTTCCAAATATTTAGACACTACATCTTAGTTCGCACTAACACGTTCATTGTTGACTCAAACCCCATGTACCACATCTTGACTCATCAAGTACTTCAGGGAAAATATTCCAAATGGATCTTCATCCTCCAAGAATTCGATCTCGAGTTCACCAAATCCAAAGAAGAGAAATTGTTGGTTTTTGCCGAGTTTATTTGCGATCTTCCCCATACTGATGGGGAAATTGAACCCAGTGATTTCCTTCTAGATGAACCATTGTCCCTTATCAATACGTATGACCCATGGTATGTAGACATTGTTTTATATCTCCAAACCCTACACTTCCATCCAGGTATTTCGTAGGACGAACGACCCTATGCTTCCAGCTAGGTATATCTCCATACCCTACACTTCCAGCTAGGTATTTCGTAGGACACCATTCAAAGTACTACCTTATTGTTAGTGACACTTTGTATTGTTATGGTATTGACATTATCTTTCATTGTTGTTTAACCCATGAAGAGGTTGAGCGTGTTTTAAATGAATGTCACCTTGAATCTTGTGGAGGTCATCTCTTTGGAATGGCTACAACCCAAAAAACCTTATGTGTCGGTTATTTTTTTCCATCCATATTAAAACACTGCATTGAGGCCGTTAAAAAATGACCACACTATCAGATATTTCAGAATAAAGCACGTACCCACCCAGCTCCACTCCATCCAATTATCACCATCGGCCCCTTTGCTAAATGGGGTATTGATTTCATGTAATGTAAGCCTACCTCAGCTAGGGGGCATGGTTATATTATAGTCGCAGTCGATTATTTCACTAAATGGGTTGAGTCTATGCCTACATTTCTTAACGATGGTTGAACTGCAACACTTTTCATTTTTAACCACATCATATCTTGATTCAGAGTCCCACAATATATCATAATTGATCACGAATCCCATTTCCAAAATTAGATGATGAGTTAATTACACACCAAGTTGGGTTTTCGACATAAAAACTCATCCCCTTACTATCCTCAAAACAATAGACAAGTTGGACTCATCAACAAAGTCCTGAAAACCATGCTTCAATCCATGGTGGGGGTGAACAAAACCACTTGGCATTTTCAAATCTTCTCAGCACTTTGGGTCTATCAGACTTCAGTTAAAACCTCCACTGGATTCACACCTTTCTAGTTGGTATATGGGTTGGAAGTAGTGTTTCCAGTTGAATATGAAATTCCATATCTAAAACTAACCATAGATCTCCTTTCCCACACTTCTAATGAAGAAGAACACTTCATGTACCTAACGAATTTGGATTAAACCCATCCCGATGCTTCTCTCATCAACAAGACATATCAAAAACACATCAACACCCAATATGATAAATCTCTCTGACCTCTCATATGCACAAAAGGAGATCTGGTCCTAGTCTATGACTAGGACCATGATAAACTTGGAGCAGGGAAACTGGAACCTATGTGGCATGGACCTTCCATCATAAAATGTTTTTTACAAAAAGGTGCCTACAATCTAATCAATTATGATGGAATCCCTCTCGCTGAGCCTCGCAATGGGATCTACCTAAAAAAGTACTATGCTTAGAAACTCTTGCATATGTTCATTGTACATTATTATACAATATGTTTTGGTTTGGTATGTTTTTACTTTTCCATGAGCGAGATTTTTTATATCCTTAGCTGGTTATACCCTACTTTGCGCCTAAATGCACAGATGCCATCATATTTCCCAATATATTTTGGATTTGCAGATGGTGCTATCCGACATACCCATAACTTATCTTCTGTATCTTTGACCATATACCATTCTAGTGAGTTAGTGAGCTCAGGAGGGACCTATCTTGGACATGCAACAAATAATGTTTCATAATATCACTCTGTTTTTGGACTTTTGACTGAGGCTGCCTCTCTTGACATATCTCAAATTATCATCAACCTTGATTCCCAACTTGTGGTATGTCAACTTAAACACACTTATTCCATACGAAATCCAATATTGCTATGTCTCTACTTGAGGGTTCTCTGTCTCGAAAGGTTTTTTTACTTATGTATAATACCAACATATACCGAGAGAACTTAATACCATTATAGATTCGTTAGCAAATTACATGTATTGGCATCTTGCACAAAGATAAATATTCAAGAACATAAAAGCATAAAACATAAAATATAAAAAAAATGTCACATCATTGTAACATAGGCA
>JASDQU010010785.1:116759-127491 GCA_032191745.1 Picea mariana | reverse complement strand
TTCCCATTCCTCGGTCTTTTGTCTCCTATTTTATTTTTTTATTTTTCATTAAATTCTTTGTGTTTTCTCTCATTTTGTCTTATTCCACTTTTACATTTACATTGGCTTTCATAGTTTATTTAACCTTCAATCATTGCTTAATCTCACTTGCAAGCATTGAATCTTACAACCATTCACTTGTTCAGATCTATTTCTGATCATTACTAATGCTCATTAAGAAAGCAACCACCATAGAAGTATAAAAATTCGTTGCAAAAGCCATGGGGAAACTACATAAGCATCCAACATAAGCAAGAAGAAGCTCGTAAAGAAAAAAGGTGGAATTCATATGTTCAAGATGATGGTGAGTGAGCATGAGGAATGCACTAACACATAGATTAGATGTGAATAAATAGAAAACTAACTTTACATGACAATGTTTTTAGATTAATATAATTTTTTAATTTAATTTGTATTTTTTTAAATAAACAAAAAACAAATGAAAATAGTTTTTCCAACCAATTTAATTAATCAAAAATCAATATTTTAATTATATATATATTAAAAATCAATTATAAAAAAATACTACTCACAAGAAAATAGTAAAGATTATTTTAAATAAAAATAATTTTTTTTTTTTATTTTAAAAAAACAATTAAAAATAAACAATACTCACATACTTTAGGAAATAGTAAAAACTCTTATAAAAAAATTATAAAGTCAAAAGCTTTGGATTAAAAAGTGAAACTTATAGTCCATGATGCACGTATGGATGGACTAATAATTTAAATTACCTTTCAAATATTAATCATTTAAATTGCGTTTATAAGGAGCAAATAATCTCATTTCTCCAAGCATATATTTTCATAGGATTTTGGAAGGTAAGAAGAATATGCAATGGAATTCCAATTCATAGTTTATCTTCTGAAAACTCTCTTGCAAGTTGGAATCATAGTGGGAAAATTTGAACTCTGCAACTGGGTGGGAATTTTTGAGCTTCAATAATGGCGGGTGATCAGCGATCGAGATTTTGGCATGTTTACAGGAAGAGTGTGTTTGTCATTGATGGCAAGAACAACAACGACGCCAGGTGGGCACCATAAGTCTTTTAGGAAGATGCAGAAGGGTCAAGTCCCTTAGAGACTGAATAAGTTCGAGAAGCTCAGAAGAGATAGTGCAAAGAGTGCACAAGAGTCGGACTTATTCCAAGTCCCGAAGCTCATTAGGAATAGTGCAGAGTTGCATGCAAAGTGCAAGTGTGTGCCAGGATCGAGGTTAAATTCATTGCCAAAGCTCAGGAGAGATAGTGTTTTCAGAAACGCAGACAAGACCCAAAGTCATCAGGACTCGCAGAAGGATCAAAGGTCAAGGCCTTTGACACTTAAAAATTCTTCCAAGATCGCGAGGTAAATCCTGACCATCCATCGAGAGAGGACACGTGACGAGAGATCCACATTTCGCTAACTCACAGATCGGGAAATCAGAGATGGAAGAAGTGAGAATTCATGAAGTCCGAGTTCGCGATTTGATCTCAATTGTTGGCTGGAAGGAGAGATCTGGACCGTCGATATGACACAAGAGGAGTTCGAGGGTTCGGAGTTTGGGAGAACGGGGGTAGCTAATCTCCGGAGACACAAAGCGCAAAGCCTCGAAGCACTTAGTAGTCGGGCCTAGGTCATAGCCCAACGTCACAGTCGAAGGGGCTTAGCGGGAGGAGCTAGTGCCAATAGGATCTGTCGATTTGGAAATCAGGAATCAGGAGTATCGGGTTGGCCCACAGCCGAATACCTGAGGTCGCGAGTCGTGAAGCGCCTTTTGGTCAGGCCTGTGGTCACAGCCAGTGGTCACATAGAGAAGAAGGGGCTTAGCCAAAAAAACTAACACCCACTGTGAAGTTTTCTCAGGAAGGGAAAAGGCGCCAAAGGGATGAGCGTGTGGAGGTTCTCTTTGTAACTTCTGGAACAAACTGATTGTAACTACCAAAACTGATTGATTGTATCTGCCAGAGAATTCAAAGAGCTTTAGGGTGATTTCCAGAGGAGCTGAAGAGTCTCGAGATAATTGCCAGAGGAATGAAGGATTATCAAAGAGACAATTGACAGATGGAAAAGTGTCGAAGACTATAACTGCCAGAGAAGCCAAAGAATCTGAGGATAACGCCACTGATGATGAACAGATTTAGGATAACCGCCTGAGAAGACGAAGAGTTGCCAGTATGATCTTGCAGAGGACTTGGCGTGAGAAAGACATGCAGACCAGAGAAGACAATGTGTTTTTTCGATAGTTATGCATGTGGGTAGAAGGAGACGGTGTGTATGACCTGAAGTGGAGATAAGAGGTGCAACGAATACCATGCAAAGGCAACACAGAGCATAAAAGGCAGAAGAGAAGCTGAATAGATGTGTTGAAGTGAGTAGTAGGAGAAAGAGCAGAGTATAGAAGCGGAACAACACATAGAAGCTGAGGGAGGCAGAGGAGACATGGAGTTGTAACATAACATATCAGAGACATAGCAAGTAAGTAAAGTTTTGGAAGATTAAATCAGGGTGGTGCTAGGGAGGATTGTATTCCTCTAAGTTCTAGTTGGTGCTAGAAGATACTCTAGGAGTTGGTGCTTCCATCTAGTTGGTGCTAGAGAAACTTGGGAGTTGGTGCTTTCATCTAGTTGGTGCTAGAGAAATCTAAGAGTTGGTGCTCTCTGCAAGTTGTAGCTTGTTATCAGAGGTTGTAGCCTCATATTTGAGTTGGTGCTCAAAGATTATGATGTACATGAAGGTTGGATCTTGATTGACATCTGAAGAAGAAGAGGTTTTCTCCCTTTATGGGTTTCCTCATGAAAATCTGTGTCTGTGTGTATTCTGTGTGATTGATCAAATATTGTATATATATACATGTTAAGTTATCAGTAACACATTAAATAATAATCTAGAAATATTCAGAAAAGAAAATGAAAAGGTTCAAGCTTATAATATAACTGATTCACCACCTCCCTCTCAGTTATATTTCCAACAATTGGTATCAGAGTCGGTGCCTTTGATCAAAGGTAGATCCATAAGATTGAACATGACTAGTCATGAAGGAAGTTCAACTAATAGAGCCCCTCTGTTTGATGGAACAAACTTTTCCTTCTGGAAAGTAAGGATGATAACATATTTAATGTCTTTGGGTGCTAATGTTTGGGATGTCATTGAAACTGGATATGTGAAGCCTATAGTCTTGGCCTCAAAAGATGATAAGCTAGAGATTAGCTTTAATGAAAAAGCAATGAATGCCATCCTCAGTGGTCTTGCATAAGCCGAGTTTCAAAATCATGCACAGTGATTCAACAAAAGTTATGTGGGACAAGCTGATAAGTAGTTATGAAGGTAATGAAAAGGTGAAAGATGCAAAACTTCAGACTCACAGACTAAAATTCAAGCAATTAAAGATGGATGATGAAGAAACTATCAGTAAGTACTTCTTACTTATAGAAGAACTTTTCAACACTATGAAAGGTCTAGGTGAAAATATAGATGAATCTTTTCTAGTCCATAAAATATTAAGATATCTTCTTGATAGATTTAACTCAAAGGTCTCTTCTATAGAAAAAATAGTTGATCTCAAAACGTTGACACTAGATCAACTTCTTGGAACCCTAAGTGGTTATGAAATGAGAATCACCAAAGGTAAATCCACTACAAGAGAGGCATATTTTAAAGCAGAGANAAAACACAGACTCCGATATAGATGAGCTTGAAGCAAATTTTGTGAGAAGACTGACGAAAGGATCAAGAAAATACCAAGGCAAGCTACCATTTAATTTTTTCAACTGTGGTAAGATAGGTCATTTTGCTTCTTAGTGTCCTCACAAGAAAAAGGACCAGGACTCTAATGATGAAAAGAAATACAAATTTAAGAAATATAGTAAAAATAAAAGTTTGCGTGTAAACAATGATGACTCCTCAAAATACATAGATATTGATTCATCTTATGAAGATAAAGTGAATGATTTTATGCTTATGGCTATGGGAGATCTTGGATCATTCTCATCCTGAAATTGTTTTTCTTCAAGAAACTTTGGTAAATGCTCAGAAAGCTCGAGATTTCATCCACCTTTTGCGCCCCTCCTGGGTTTCGAGTGCAATAAACTCTGTGGGTACTTCAGGGGGATTGTTAGTCTCATGGGATCCTAATTTATATGAGTTGGTTCCATATATTACTATTAGTGGTATTCTATTAACAGGAATGTGTAATTTAAACCACCGGGAGATATCATTGCTTAATATATATGGCCCGTGCTCGGATCGGAAACTCTTCTGAAAGTCGGTGGAAGACAGTGGTATTTTGTCTATTAAAAATTTGATCATTGTTGGGGAACTGAATATTATTTTTTCTTCGCATGAGGTCTGGGGAGGAACTCCAGGGCCTGGAATGACAGATTATTATTACAGAGAACTATTTACAACCAAAAAGTTGATTGACATCAAGCCAACGAAATTGGTTCCTACCTAGAGGAACGAGCGTACTGGTCAGGAGGCGATTGCAAGGATATTAGACATAGTTGTTGTTGCTGAAGGTTTATTATCAATTGTTGGTCTTTATAGGTCCTGGGTAGAGTTTCCTTTTATCTTTGATCATGCATCAGTTTTATTACAACTGGAATTACCTCCCCTTTATAAGGCCTATCCTTTCAAACTTAATGCACATTGGCTAAAAGATCAAGAATTTGTGGATTTAGTCTTTAAGATCTGGAAAGACCCCATTTTCCTTTTCGAAGGTGGAAAACAAAATAGGATAGTTTGAAAATTAAAAGTGCTAAAATTGCAAACAAGAATTTCGTATAAAGAGAATATGGTCAGAAGCAAAGCAAAGCTATTGACTCTCGAATCAGATATTAAGGATTCAATATTACTATTGATCGACGATCCTACAAATCATGAAGCAGAATTGTCTCTCAGGCAGTTGGAATTAGAAAGGAATAATATATTAAGAGGGGTTGAAGAACAATGGAGACTATGTAGCAGGGCTATATGGATGGCAAGCAGGGACAATAATACTAAGTATTTTCACAAGTTTGCTAGCCACAACAAGGTCTAGAAACATGTCTGGGAGATCTTCGATGGAAATGGAGTAAAGATATCCGAACAGGAAGCCATAAAGGAAGCATTGGTCCTATACTTAAAAAAATTCTACAAGGCCCCGCCCATACCGAATACTACTGAACAAATCAAGATAAACGAGCTATTTCCCCAGATGTTAACCGATGTTGAGTCATGCTTGTTGTACAATCCTGTTACTTTGGAGGAGTTAAAATCTGTTTTATTTCACTTTAAAAATGATAAGAGTCCAGGGCCAGACGACTAGACAACTGAATTTTTTACTTTCTTCTTTGATTTAGTAGGGGAGGATCTCCTCGAGATGGTGGAGGAGTCAAGAAGGTTAGTCTCTGTCGTGGGAATTTTAAATTCAACTTTCCTGACCTTGATTCCAAAGGCCAACAAACCGACCACATTTGACGATTTTTTCCCTATATCTTTGTGCAATTTGTGATACAAAGTGATATAAAAAATCATTGCCAACTGGATTAAACCTTAAAAAAATTTGAATACTTCGGTTCACCATCTCGGTCTGTTCATCTATTTGAGGATGATATGCAAAACTATACAATAATTTGGAACCCATATTTTTCCAAAGTATCCTCTAAAATTGCCCCAAAAATCTCGTATCCCTAAGAAGTGATACTTCTTGGCAGTCCATGTAATCTCACAATCTCTTTGAAAAACAAAACAACCACTTTAGTAGCATCATTCATTTTCTTGCAGGGGATGAAATGTCCCATCTTTGAAAATATATCCACTATAACCATCAAAAAATCATGACCGCTATGCATCCTAGGCTTGCCCTAAAACAAATTCCATACTTATATCTTCTCATGGTATCTCGTGTACTTGTAGTGGTGTATATAATCCGGTGTTTTGACTCCTTCCTTTGGCAAGTTGGAAAATTCTGTAGCACTCAAAAAATTTCTTAACATCATTGTTGGTTCTAGACCAAAAATATATTTCCTTCATCAATGTTGTGGTCTTGTCAACGCCAAAATGTCCACCCAAACCTCTGTTATGCAACTCTCTAACAATATTCAACTACAATGAACTCCGTGGAATGCACAAACTTTGATTCTTGAATAAGAAACCTTCTTGGATGTGGAAATCCAAATATGGGGTTCTATCAATGCTCCAAGGTGCTTTGCATGCTTTCCAAGCCTCTGTAAAATCCGCATCTTCCACATACAACTATTTCATACATTCCAAGCCAACAACTTCTACTGATAAATTATTCAATAACATTATTCTTCAGCGCAATGCATCTGCAACTTTATTCGACTTTCTAGACATGTTCTTCAAAACAAACGAGTAACTTTGCAAAAATTATACCCATTTGGAATGCTTTTGGTTTAACTTACCTTGGTTATTGATGTACTGCAACGCCTTATGATCGATAAATAAGACAAACTCCTTCGATAGCAAGTAATGCCGCCATTTCTTCAAAGCTTGTACAATCACATAAAATTCTTGATCATAAACAGAGTAATTTTTCTTAGTATCATTCAAATTTTTGCTGAAGAATGCAATTGACCTTCCTTCTTGGATCAAGACTACTCCAATCGTCGATCCACTTGCATCACAATCCACTTGAAACACTTTATTAAAACATGGAAGTGCCAAAATTGGTCATTCATTCACCTTTTTTTTCAAGTCTTCAAACGACTTCATGGCTACTTCTATCCACTTGAAAATCCCCTTTTTCATGCATCAGTAAGTGGTGCACAAATCTCGTTGAAATTTATGATAAACTTCCTATAGAAGCTTTCCAATCCATGAAAACTTCTCACATCAAACGTACACTTAGGTGTTGGCCACTCTAAAATAGCCTTAACCTTTTCAGAATCCATCTCCAAGCCTTCCTTGGAAATCACAAATCCCAAGTACACTAACTCCTCTTTCAGAAATGTACATTTCTTCAAATTGATCAACAATTTCTCTTCTCCCAACTATTTTAACACCTTCCTCACATGTTCCATGTGTTCTTCTTTGGTTTTACTTAAAATCAAAATGTCATCTAAGTATACAACAACAAATTTACCCAAAAATGGTTTCAAAACTTCACTCATAACTCTCATGAATGTGTTGGGTGCAATAGTTAGCCCAAATGGCATAATTAACCACTCAAACAATTCGTCTTCCGTCTTGAACATTGTATTACATTCATCACTTTCCCTTATCTAAATATGTTGGTAACCACTCTTGAAATCAATATTTGAAAAGTACTTGCCCCCACTCAAATATTCACAAGTATTCTTCCTTCCTTCATGGAAAATTTTTCTATCACACAACTATAGTCTTCCAAGTAGTACGTGACATGCATCCATATCGAAACTATGTCACACAATACCTACTCGCTAAACTCTCCAATCTGAAAACTCAACAAACATTGATTAGTCACAGTCACTTGCTTTCCTCTTTTCAACTATGATACCTTATACAAATTCGTATGTGGAATGCTTTTCAATTTCAATTTCTCCATTACTTCTATGGATACTAATTTTTTTGTACTTCCACCATCGATGACAATATGGCAACACTTATCTTGAATTTTGCACTTAGTTTTGGAAACTCTCTTTCTCTGTTCAGGTTCTTTGGTTACCTTTATCTCAAGCTTGAGTAATATTCTTTCAAACATCAGGTTTTCTCCTTGTTTTTGCTGAAGTACTTCCACATTTCCTCCAACAATTGTTGTCTCATCTGCTTGGGTAACTTGTGTTCTAGCTTCATTTCTTCTTACCACATTCTTCCTCTCTAGGCATTTCCATGCTTTGTGACCCTCTACTCCACATCTATAACATGTAATCACATACTTTCCTCTGCCAAAACCTCTACCTCTTCCAATGCTTCTTCCTCGTCTTGTATTTTGATTGTCGGTTGCTTCATCCTCTTTTTCACTCCTTTTAGTAGCTCTTGCTCTGCCATTGCCTCTATTTCCTTTTCCCTAGAACTTATGCCACAACCTTCTATCAATATTTTCTTCCACCTTCAAAGCAACTTGATAGTCTCCGTCCACATTACAAAATTAATGCATACTCATTTCATCATGAATATGATACTTCAATCCATTTACATACCTTGCCACTCTTTAGTATTTTGGTTCCTTTATCCTCGATTTGAGCGACAATTTGAAAAATTCCTCAATTTGCACTTTCTTGCACAAATTCTATTGGTAATTGAGAAGTAGGAATTTCTCCTTGATTTTGCTCACCATCTTTCTCCATATTCTAGTCTTATCTTGTCTATTGTCTAACCTATACTTTTGTAACATATCCCACCAAAGTGTTGCATGACCCTTTAACTTAGTCATGGTGAATCAAACCCGTTTGGGATCCTAAACATTTTCATACTCAAAATATCTTTCGAGCTCTCCTATCTAGTCAAGAGAGTCTCAACTTTCAAACTACCATCATAGCATGAAACTTCCACCCTTGCACTACCGATGAATGTCAAAAAAGATATAAATCATACCGCTGGGTCTAGTACTTCCTCAACATTTTGCTCTTCTCCAGGCTCATCCTCCAATTATGAATTTGTTTCAGCATCTCCAAGCCTTCTGTTTTTCGGTTCTTCTATCCTCCTTCGTAATTCCTCTAATTCTCTATTTCTATCACCTCCTCTTGTTTCTCTTTCTCTTCGTGGCGACATCCTTACAAGTTTTCTTGTAGTCCTCACTTGGACTAACATTCACATGCCTTACTTCCGGGCACTATTTTCTGAACATATGAGCTAAACCAACTCTAATAACACTTGATGCAGTCAACCTCGATCATGTACACAATCAACTACAAAACTAGGTTTCTGCCCATAGAGTGCACAATTAACAACTAACAACATTAAAAAAAAATTAACAACTTAAAGAATTCCAAGAGAAATTACACTCACAGGAAAATGGAAACAAGAGACAACACCATTTACACGGACCGAAAATTATTTATTAACCAGATAGAAAAATTTTCTTCCACGATCTCATTACATTTAAGCCAATCTAGCACAATACTCATCCAAATGCTGACTGGAGACTTGTTCGTTATTCCACATTGTTCTTCTTAAATATGATGTCCCTTCCTCCTCTCTATTGTTCCCACAGATGCCCCTTCTCCCGTTTCCTCTCTTTTGTCTCCTTTTATCTTTTTCTTTCCCCCATCGAAAAAAAATCCCTTAACCCTTTTCTCTTTTTCCTTTTCCCTTCCCATTTCTTGGAAGCTCAATCGTCCCTTTCACCGTTTCTTTATTTTCCCAAGATGATTTGGATGTTGAGCAGTTTCAATGCTCCAAATTCTCCACCGTTTCCATCTAACCAAATTTCTCTTTAATTTGTCTTCCATATTCCATAAAATCTTCCCAAGACATGTGGAGTATTCCATGACATAACCCGTAGCACTATAATTGAATTCACGCACACCTGGGGTTGTAACACTTCACAGTGTTCACAGTGTTGCAACAACTAGGATTGTGGCACATTGTTGCAGTAATTGGAATTGTGGCATGGTGTTGTAGCAATGTGAGTTGTAGCACAATGTTGCATAAATGGGAGTGGTAACATGGTGTTGCAACAAATGGAATTTTAGCATGGTGTTGCAGCAACTGGAATTTACAACATTCACTTTCATCCCCTCGATGTTACAACAATGGGAGTTGCAATACTTATTTTGCCTACAATTTACTAACTTGGAATTGAAATGATTTTGGGTTGATGCAGATTGCTAAAGGCTAAAGATGCTCCTGCATCATATGCACATTGATTATATTAATTGTATATATTTACCTTATGGATTGGTTTGTGTTAATTTTTAGTGTTTTTATTAGGTTATTTCCAAATTACATGAGCATTCAATGCATTTCCAAAACAACAACATAAAGAGGATCATTGAAAGAAACACAATCACAAGGTACACAACATTTTATCCTGGGAAACCCTCATGAGGGAGAAAACCCAACAAAAATTTCCTCAATAATAGATTGCCAATACAATGCCAAGACTAAGACCAAAACACCAAAGATAAAACAAGACTGATCATGCACCTCTCTTCTCATTCCACCTGCAACTGCAACTGGCTTCAAGATATGCACACTAGATGAGTGAGTGTGAGAGTGAGTAAGTGAGGCACCATCCTCACATATAAATACTAGTTGAGAAGGTGCTAGGGTTATGTCTCTTCACATGGTAGGGCCAACTTCTTCTAGAAGTGGTTAAAACCACTTTATAAACACTAGAGGCCGATTTTACAAATACCACCATATAAATATGGTTTGACCAATCCACAAAAGGAGATTTTATCTCATACAAGACCCGAAATGATCAATCCGCAAAAGGGGATTTGATCTATAAAATAATAACTCAAATATGATTAGAATATTCTTCAAAGTTACAATAATTCAACACTCCCCCTTAACAAGAAGGTATTCTACTAACATGACCCGACACAACATCATCAAGATAAGGAGAGGGAAACATCATCATCAACATCTGGAACACTAACTGGCACATCTATAAATCATCAGAATTTTTTCTCATCATCAATATCATCATCGTTCACAGCATGGAGTTGGAGTAACATCATCATCATCAACAACATGAAGCTGAAACATCAACATCAATAGCATGAAGCTAGAACAACAACAAGACGCTGATATAACATCATCAACATCACGAGGTTGGTACAACATCA
>JASDQU010010785.1:101162-116709 GCA_032191745.1 Picea mariana | reverse complement strand
CCAAGATCGCGAGGTAAATACTGACCGTCCATCGAGAGAGGACACGTGACGAGAGATCAACATTTCGCTGACTCGCAGATCGGGAAATCAGAGATGGAAGAAGCGAGAATTCATGAAGTCTGAGTTCGCGATTTGATCTCAATTGTTGGCTGGAAGGAGAGATATGGACCATCGATCTGACGCAAGAGGAGTTCGAGGGTTCGGAGTTTGGGAGAACAGTGGTAGCTAATCTCCGGAGATGCAAAGCGTGAAGCCCCGAAGCACTTAGTAGTCAGGCCCAGGTCATAGCCCAACGTCACAGTCGAAGGGGCTTAGCGGGAGGAGCTAGTGCCAATAGGATCTGCCGATTTGGAAATCAGGAATCGGGAGTATCGGGTTGGCCCACAGCCGAATACATGAGGTCGCGAGTCATGAAGCACCTTTTGGTTAGGCCTGTGGTCACAACCAGTGGTCACGTAGAGAGGAAGGGGCTTAGCCAAAAAAACTAGCACCCATTATGAAGTTTTCTCAGGAAGGGAAAAGGCGCCAAAGGGATGAGCGTGTGGAGGTTCTGTTTATAACTTCTGGAACAGACTGATTGTAACTACCAAAACCGACTGATTGTATCTGCCATAGAATTCAAAGAGCTTCAGGGTGATTTCCAGAGAAGCTGAAGAGTCTTGAGATAATTGCCAAAGGAATGAAGGATCATTAAAGAGACAATTGACAGATAGAAAAGTGTCGAAGACTGTAACTACCAGAGAAGCCAAAGAATCTGAGGATAACGCCACTGATGATGAACAGATTCAGGATAACCGCCTGAGAAGGCGAAGAGTTGCCAGTATGATCTTGCAAAGGACTTGGCGTGAGAAAGACATGCATAGCAGAGAAGACAATGTGTTTTTTCGATAGTTATGCATGTGGGTAGAAGGAGACTGTGTGTATGACCTGAAGTGGAGATAAGAGGTGCAACGAATAACATGCAAAGGCAACACAGAGCATAAAAGGCAGAAGAGAAGCTGAATAGATGTGTTGAAGTGAGCAGTAGGAGAAAGAGCAGAGTATAGAAGCGGAACAACGCATAGAAGCTGAGGGAGGCAGAGGAGACATGGAGTTGTAACATAACATATCAGAGACAAAGCAAGTAAGTAAAGTTTTGGAAGATTAAATCAGGGTGGTGCTAAGGAGGATTGTAGTCCTCTAAATTCTAGTTGGTGCTAGAAGATACTCTAGGAGTTGGTGCTTCCATCTAGTTGGTGCTAGAGAAACTTGGGAGTTGGTGCTTCCATCTAGTTGGTGCTAGAGAAATCTAAGAGTTGGTGCTCTCTGCAAGTTGTAGCTTTTTATCAGAGGTTGTAGCCTCATATTTGAGTTGGTGCTCAAAGACTATGATGTACATGAAGGTTGGATCTTGATTGACATCTGAAGAAGAAGAGGTTTTCTCCCTTTATGGGTTTCCTCATGAAAATCTGTGTCTGTGTGTATTCTGTGTGATTGATCAAATATTGTATATATATACATGTTAAGTTATCAGTAACACATTAAATAATAATCTAGAAAGATTCAGAAAAGAAAATGAAAAGGTTCAAGCTTATAATATAACTGATTCACCACCTCCTCTCAGTTATATTTCCAACAATTGGTATCAGAGCCGGTGCCTTTGATCAAAGGTAGATCCATAAGATTGAACATGACTAGTCATGAAGGAAGTTCAACTAATAGAGCCCCTCTGTTTGATGGAACAAACTTTTCCTTCTGGAAAGTAAGGATGAGAACATATTTAATGTCTTTGGGTGCTAATGTTTGGGATGTCGTTGAAACTGGATATGTGAAGCCTATAGTCTTGGCCTCAAAAGATGATAAGCTGGAGTTTAGCTTTAATGAAAAAGCAATGAATGCCATCCTCAGTGGTCTTGCATAAGCCGAGTTTGTCAAAATCATGCACAATGATTCAACAAAAGTTATGTGGGACAAGCTGATAAGTAGTTATGAAGGTAATGAAAAGGTGAAAGACGCAAAACTTCAGACTCACAGACTAAAATTCAAGCAGTTAAAGATGGATGATGAAGAAACTATCAGTAAGTACTTCTTACATATAGAAGAACTTTTCAACACTATGAAAGGTCTAGGTGAAAATATAGATGAATCTTTTCTAGTCCATAAAATATTAAGATCTCTTCTTGATAGATTTAACTCAAAGGTATCTGCTATAGAAGAAATAGATGATCTCAAAACGTTGACACTAGATCAAGTTCTTGGAACCCTAAGTGCTTATGAAATGAGAATCACCAAAGGTAAATCCACTACAAGAGAGGCATATTTTAAAGCAGAGAAAAACACGGACTCCGATATAGATGAGCTTGAAGCAAATTTTGTGAGAAGACTGACGAAAGGATCAGGAAAATACCAAGGCAAGCTACCATTTAAAGTTTTCAACTGTGGTAAGATAGGTCATTTTTCTTCTAAGTGTCCTCACAAGAAAAAGGACCAGGACTCTAATGATGAAAAGAAATACAAATTTAAGAAATATAGTAAAAATAAAAGTTTGCGTGTAAACAATGATGACTCCTCAGAAGACATAGATAGTGATTCATCTTGTGAAGATAAAGTGAATGATTTTATGCTTATGGCTATGGGAGATCTGGATCATTCTCGTCCTAAAATTGTTTTTCTTCAGGAAACTTTGGTAAATGCTCAGAAAGCTCGAGATTTCATCTACCTTTTGCGCCCCTCCTGGGTTTCGAGTGCAATAAACTCTGTGGGTACTTCGGGGGGATTGCTAGTCTCATGGGATCCTAATTTATATGAGTTGGTTCCATATATTACTATTGGTGGTATTCTATTAACAGGAATGTGTAATTTAAACCACCAGGAGATATCATTGCTTAATATATATGGCTCGTGCTCGGATCGAAAACTCTTCTGGAAGTCGGTGGAAGACAGTGGTATTTTGTCTATTAAAAATTTGATCATTGTTGGGGAACTGAATATTATTTTTTCTTTGGATGAGGTCTGGGGAGGAACTCTCGGGCCTGGAATGAAAGATTATTATTACAGAGAACTATTTACATCCAAAAAGTTGATTGACATCAAGCCAACGAAATTGGTTCCTACCTAGAGGAACGAGCGTACTGGTCAGGAGGCGATTGCAAGGAGATTAGAGATAGTTGTTGTTGCTGAAGGTTTATTATCAATTGTTGGTCTTTATAGGTCCTGGGTAGAGTTTCCTTTTATCTTTGATCATGCGTCAGTTTTATTACAACTGGAATTACCTCCCCTTTATAAGGCCTATCCTTTCAAACTTAATGCACATTGGCTAAAAGATCAAGAATTTGTGGATTTAGTCTTTAAGATCTGGAAAGACCCCATTTTCCTTTTCAAAGGTGGAAAACAAAATAGGATAGTTTGGAAATTAAAAGTTCTAAAATTGCAAACAAAAATTTTGTATAAAGAGAATATGGTCAGAAGCAAAGCAAAGCTATTGACTCTCGAATCAGATATTAAGGATTCGATATTACTATTGATCGACGATCCTACAAATCATGAAGTAGAATTGTCTCTCAGGCAGTTGGAATTAGAAAGGAATAATATATTAAGAGGGGTTGAAGAACAATGGAGACTGTGTAGCAGGGCTATATGAATGGCAAGCAGGGACAATAATACTAAGTATTTTCACAATTTTGCTAGCCACAACAAGGTTTGGAAACATGTCTGGGAGATCTTCGATGGAAATGGAGTAAAGATATCCGAACAGAAAGCCATAAAGGAAGCATCGGTCCTATACTTAAAAAAATTCTACAAGGCCCCACCCATACCGAATACTACTGAACAAATCAAGATAAACGAGTTATTTCCCCAGATGTTAACCGATGTTGAGTCATGCTCGTTGTACAATCCTGTTACTTTGGAGGAGTTAAAATCTGTTTTATTTCACTTTAAAAATGATAAGAGTCCAGGGCCGGACGACTGGACGACTGAATTTTTTACTTTCTTCTTTGATTTAGTAGGGGAGGATCTCCTCGAGATGGTGGAGGAGTCAAGAAGGTTAGGCTCTGTTGTGGGAAGTTTAAATTCAACTTTCCTGACCTTGATTCCAAAGGCCAACAAACCGACCACATTTGACGATTTTCGCCCTATATCTTTGTGCAATTTGTGTGACAAAGTGATATCAAAAATCATTGCCAACTGGATTAAACCTTAAAAAAATTTCAATACTTCGGTTCACCACCTCGATCTGTTCATCTATTTGAGGATGACATGCAGAACTATACAATAATTTGGAACCCATATTTTTCCAAAGTATCCTCTAAAATTGCCCGAAAAATCTCGTATCCCTAAGAAGTGATACTTCTTGGCAGTCCATGTAATCTCACAATCTCTTTGAAAAACAAAAAAACCACTTTAGTAGCATCATTAGTTTTCTTGCAGGGGATGAAATGTCCCATATTTGAAAATATATACACTATAACCATCAAAAAATCATGACCGCTCTGCATCCTAGGCAGCCCTAAAACAAATTCCATACTTATATCTTCTCATGTTATCTCGTGTACTTGTAGTGGTGTATATAATCCGATGTTTTGACTCCTTCCTTTGGCAAGTTGGAAAATTCTGTAGCACTCAAAAAATTTCTTAACATCATTGTTGGTTCTAGACCAAAAATATATTTCCTTCATCAATGTTGTGGTCTTGTCAACGCCAAAATGTCCACCCAAACCTCTGTTATGCAACTCTCTAACAATATTCAACTGCAATGAACTCCGTGGAATGCACAAACTTTGATTCTTGAATAAGAAACCTTCTTGGATGTGGAAATCCAAATATGGGGTTCTATCGATGCTCCAAGGTGCTTTGCATGCTTTCCAAGCCTCTGTAAAATCCGCATCTTCCACATACAACTATTTCATACATTCCATGCCAACAACTTCTACTGATAAATTATTCAATAACATTATTCTTCAACTCAATGCATCTGCAACTTTATTTGACTTTCTAGACCTGTTCTTCAAAACAAACGAGTAACTTTGCAAAATTATACCCATTTGGAATGCTTTTGGTTTAACTTACCTTGATTATTGATGTACTGCAACGCCTTATGATCGATAAATAAGACAAACTCCTTCGATAGCAAGTAATTCCACCATTTCTTCAAAGCTTGTACAATCACATAAAATTCTTGATCATAAACAGAGTAATTTTTCTTAGTATCATTCAATTTCTTGCTGAAGAATGCAATTGACCTTCCTTCTTGGATCAAGACTGCTCCAATCGTCGATCCACTTGCATCACAATCCACTTGAAACACTTTATTAAAACATGGAAGTGCCAAAATTGGTCATTCAATCACCTTTTTTTTCAAGTCTTCAAACGACTTCATGGCTACTTCTATCCACTTGAAAATCCCCTTTTTCATGCATCGGTAAGTGATGCACAAATCTCGTTGAATTTTATGATAAACTTCCTATAGAAGCTTTCCAATCCATGGAAACTTCTCACATCAAATGTACACTTAGGTGTTGGCCACTCTAAAATAGCCTTAACCTTTTCAGAATCCATCTCCAAGCCTTCCTTGGAAATCACAAATCCCAAGTACACTAACTCCTCTTTTAGAAATGTACATTTCTTCAAATTGATCAACAATTTCTCTTCTCCCAACTATTGTAACACCTTCCTCACATGTTCCATGTGTTCTTCTTTGGTTTTACTTAAAATCAAAATGTCATCTAAGTATACAACAACAAATTTACCCAAAAATGGTTTCAAAACTTCACTCATAACTCTCATGAATGTGTTGGGTGCAATAGTTAGCCCAAATGGCATAACTAACCACTCAAATAATTCGTCTTCTGTCTTGAACATTGTATTCCATTCATCACTTTCCCTTATCTAAATATGTTGGTAACCACTCTTGAAATCAATATTTAAAAAGTACTTGCCCACACTCAAATAGTCCATGAGGTCATCCTTCCTTGGTAAAGGAAATCTGTACTTAATAACAATCTTGTTAATAGCTCATGGATCATTACACATTCTCCATTCACCTCCTTTCTTGGGTGTCAAAACTATAGGTACAACACACATGCTCAAACTATCTCTAATCAGTTCTCTATCAAGAAACTCTTGCACCTGCTTATTTACTTCCACACTCTCTGATGGAGTCATCTGATAAGGATTTTTATTCAGTAGACTTGATCCTGGTATCAAATTTATCTGATGTGATATACTCTTTCAAGGGAGGTAAACCTATTGGTAAATCATCTCCCATAATCTCTTTAAATTCATTCAACAAAGGTTGATTTTTTGGTGGCACAAAGCTCATCTTTCCACTCTCTAAAAAATTTCTTAGCATTAAGACCAAACAAAAATGGGTCTTTTTTTGTTCTCTCAAAAATTGTTTGGCTGAACACATCATAATGTGACTATTTCTACAACCATTTCTATTGTTATTTCCTTTTTTGTCACCAACATTTGACTCAACCTCCACCATTGGCTCCAATCTGTACCATTATCCATCTTTTAAAAATTCACAAGTATTCTTCCTTCCTTCATGGAAATTTTTTCTATCACACAACTATAGTCTTCCAAGTAGTACGTGACATGCATCCATATCGAATCTATGTCACACAATACCTACTCGCTAAACTTTCCAATCTGAAAACTCAACAAACATTGATTAGTCATAGTCACTTGCTTTCCTCTTTTCAACTATGATACCTTATACAAATTCGTATGTGGAATGCTTTTCAATTTCAATTTCTCCATTACTTCTATGGATACTAATTTTTTTGTACTTCCACCATCGATGACAAGATGGCAACACTTATCTTGAATTTTGCACTTAGTTTTGGAAACTCTCTTTCTTTGTTCAGGTTCTTTGGCTACCTTTGTCTCAAGCTTGAGTAATATTCTTTCGAACATCAGGTTTTCTCCTTGTTTTTGCTGAAGTACTTCCACATTTCCTCCAACAATTGTTGTCTCGTCTGCTTGGGTAACTTGTGTTCTAGCTTCATTTGTTCTTACCACATTCTTCCTCTCTAGACATTTCCATGCTTTGTGACCGTCTACTCCACATCTATAACATGTAATCACATACTTTCCTCTGCCAAAACCTCTACCTCTTCCAATGCTTCTTCCTCGTCTTGTATTTTGATTGTCGGTTGCTTCATCCTCTTTTTCACTCCTTTTAGTAGCTCTTGCTCTGCCCTTGCCTCTATTTCCTTTTCCCTGGAACTTATGCCACAACCTTCTATCAATATTTTCTTCCACCTTCAAAGCAAATTGATAGTCTCCGTCCACATTACAAAAGTAATGCATACTCATTTCATCATGAATATGATACTTCAATCCATTTGCATACCTTGCCACTCTTTAGTATTCTGGTTCCTTTATCCTCGATTTGAGCGACAATTTGAAAAATTCTTCAATTTGCACTTGCTTGCACAAATTCTATTGGTAATTGAGAAGTAGGAATTTCTCCTTGATTTTGCTCACCATCTTTCTCCATATTCTAGTCTTGTCTTGTCTATTGTCTAACCTATACTTTTGTAACATATCCCAACAAAGTGTTGCATGACCCTTTAACTTATTCATGGTGAATCAAACCCGTTTGGGATCCTAAACATTTTCATACTCAAAATATCTTTCGAGCTCTCTTATCTAGTCAAGAGAGTCTCAACTTTCAAACTACCATCATAGCATGAAACTTCCACCCTTGCACTACCGATGAATTTCAAAAAAGATATAAATCATACCGCTGGGTCTAGTACTTCCTCAACATTTTGCTCTTCTTTAGGCTCATCCTCCAATTATGAATTTGTTTCAGCATCTCCAAGCCTTCTGTTTTTCGGTTCTTCTATCCTCCTTCGTAATTCCTCTAATTCTCTATTTCTATCACCTCCTCTTGTTTCTCTTGCTCTTCATGGCGACATCCTTACAAGTTTTCTTGTAGTTCTCACTTGGACTAACATTCACATGCCTTACTTCCGGGCACTATTTTCTGAACATATGAGCTAAACCAGCTCTAATAACACTTGATGCAGTCAACCTCGATCATGTACACAATCAACTACAAAACCAGGTTTCTGCCCATAGAGTGCACAATTAACAATAACAACATTAAAAAAAAATTAACAACTTAAAGAATTCCAAGAGAAATTACACTCACAGGAAAATGGAAACAAGGGACAACACTATTTACACGGACCGAAAATTATTTATTAACCAGATAGAAAAATTTTCTTCCACGATCTCATTACATTTAAGCCAATCTACCACAATACTCATCCAGATGCTGACTGGAGGCTTGTTCACTATTCCACATTGTTCTTCTCAAATATGATGTCCCTTCCTCCTCTCTATTGTTCCCACAAATGCCCCTTCTCCCGTTTCCTCTCTTTTGTCTCCTTTTATCTTTTTCTTTCCCCCATTGAAAAAAAATCCCTTAACCCTTTTCTCTTTTTCCTTTTCCCTTCCCATTTCTTGGAAGCTCAATCGTCCCTTTCACCGTTTCTTTATTTTCCCAAGATGATTTGGATGTTGAGCAACTTCAATGCTCCAACTTCTCCACCATTTCCATCTAACCAAATTTATGTTTAATTTGTCTTCCATATTCCATAAAATCTGCCCAAGACATGTGGAGTATTCCATGACATAACCCGTAGCACTATAATTGACTTCACGCACACTTGGGGTTGTAACACTTCACAGTGTTCACAGTGTTGCAACAACTAGGATTGTGGCACAATGTTGCAGTAATTGGAATTGTGGCATGGTGTTGTAGCAACGTGAGTTGTAGCACAATGTTGCATCAATGGGAGTGGTAACATGGTGTTGCAACAAATGGAATTTTAGCATGGTGTTGCAGCAACTGGAATTTACAACATTCACTTTCATCCCCTCGATGTTACAACAATGGGAGTTGCAATACTTATTTTGTCTACAATTTACTAACTTGGAATTGAAATGATTTTGGGTTGATGCATATTGCTAAAGGCTAAAGATGCCTGCATCATATGCACATTGATTATATTAATTGTATATATTTACCTTATGGATTGGTTTGTGTTAATTTTTAGTGTTTTTATTAGGTTATTTCCAAATTACATGAGCATTCAATGCATTTCCAAAACAACAACATAAAGAGGATCATTGAAAGAAACACAATCACAAGGTACACAACATTTTACCCTGGGAAACCTCATGAGGGAGAAAACCCAACAAAAATTTCCTCAATAATAGATTACCAATACAATGCCAAGACTAAGACCAAAACACCAAAGATAAAACAAGACTGAGCATGCACCTCTCTTCTCATTCCACTTGCAACTGCATCTGCCTTCAAGATATGCGCACTAGATGAGTGAGTGTGAGAGTGAGTAAGTGAGGCACCATCCTCACATATAAATACTAGTTGAGGAGGTGCTAGGGTTATGTCTCTTCACATGGTAGGGCTGACTTCTTCTAGAAGTGGTTAAAACCACTTTATAAACACTAGGGGCCGATTTTACAAATACCACCATATAAATATGGTTTGACCAATCCACAAAAGGAGATTTTATCTCATACAAGACCCGAAATGATCAATTCGCAAAAGGGGATTTGATCTATAAAATAATAACTCAAATATGATTAGAATATTCTTCAAAGTTACAATAATTCAACACTCCCCCTTAACGAGAAGGTATTCTACTAACATGACCCGACACAACATCATCAAGATAAGGAGAGGGAAACATCATCATCAACATCTGGAACACTAACTGGCACATCTATAAATCATCAGAATTTTTTCTCATCATCGTTCACAGCATGGAGTTGGAGTAACATCATCATCATCAACAACATGAAGCTGAAACATCAACATCAATAGCATGAAGCTAGAACAACAACATCACCAACAACAAGACGCTAATATAACATCATCAACATCATGAGGTTGGTACATCATCATCATCATATGGCAACATAATGAGGCAGGTGCATCAACAAAAGAAATTGTGGTACTCTGACAGACCGGACTTATCAGACCTTCGATATCTGCCCAGAAATCATAAGATTCCCTAGGACATATAATCCTAACAAGCTACCACATGGTACTCCGAAAGACCGTCCTTACCGGAACTTCAGGATCTGCCCAGGAATGATAAGATTCCCTAGGATATAAAATCTTAACAGGGTTATCGCTATTGAACACAACTGGAATATGCATGCACATGTACTCTGATAGACCATCCTTACTGGACCTTCGGGATCTTCCCAGGGATGATCAATCCCCTATGATATAAAATCCTAATGGAGCTACCTATTGTTGGTCAGGATACCATAGTATCATCAACATCACCCCCCCTGTGAGGGAGGTCCTTTCAGACAACACCAAGCTTGTCTCAGAAGTACTCAAACTTCACACAAGACAGAGGCTTAGCCAACACATCTGCAACCTCCTCATCTGTGCCAACATATTGGAGCTTTATAGATCCCCTCTGCACCATATCATGAAAGTAGTGATACCGTATCTCTAGGTGCTTCGACTTATCATGGAACATTGGGTTCTCTGTCATCTTTAAACTCTGGTTATTACATAGAATCATGGTGGCTTCCATCTCTAGATCGAACAGACCTGTCAACAAATTCCAAAGCCATATGGCTTCATAACTGGCAGAACATGCTGCAATGTACTCTGCTTCTGCCATGTTGAGAGAAATACTAGATTGCTTCCTGATTTTCCATGAATTCATGGCTGACCCCAAACTGAAACAAAGTCTTGAAGTGCTCTTCCTGTCGGAGGCACTTCCATCCCAATCTGAATCAGTATAACCATACAGTCTGAAGTCATGACCTCCAGTATAATAGAGACCATAATCCAACGTACCCTTGAGGTATCTCATCACATGCTTTGCAACTACAAGGTGAACACGTCTGGGCTCTACTAGATACTGACTCAAGGTGTTCACAACAAAGCATATATCTGGCCTGGTATTCGTCAGATACATCAACGATCTAATAATTTGTCTATATAGAGTAGCATCAACCAACTCTGACGAAGTATCAACCAAGAGCTTCAAATTTGTTTCCATGGGTCTGTTCATGGATTTACATTCCAACATGTCAAATCTCTTCAATATTTCAACTGCATACTTTGCTTAGTTAAGGAAGATCTTCTTTGGGCTCTGCCAAAATTCAAGAACTAAGAAATAATGCATCAGGCCTAGGTCTTTCATCTCAAACTCTGTAGCAAGCTTCTTCTCGCAATCCGTGATGAGATTTTCTTCTCCAGTCAAGAATAAATAATCCACATATAGTAGCAACATGACTGGCTCATCATTCATAACCTTGAAGGAAAGGTTAGAATCAACTTTACTCTTGGTAAAGCCCAAGCTTGTCAGGAAACTATCAATTCTTCCATACCAAGCTCTAGGAGCTTGCTTCAACTTGTACATATCTTTCTTCAATTTGCAGACATGAATCTTTCTATATTCAACTTCAAACCCTTGTGGTTGTTCTATATACACTTGTTCTTTAATAACACCATTTAAGAAAGTTGTTTTCACATCCATCTGGTGTAACTTCCACTTGATTTTAGTTGCAAGAGCTATGATGGTTCTAATAGAAGTGTATCTGGCTACAAGAGAAAATGTTTCTTCATAGTCAATACCTTCCTTTTGAGAAAAACCACGAGCTACAAGTCTTGCCTTATGTTTTTCAATACTTCCTCTGCAACATGTTTTATTTTGTATATCCACTTGGAAGATACCACATCTTTGTTCTTTGGTATGGGAACTACTTTCCATACATCATTATTTATGATGGACTGGTATTTTTTTGTCATGGCGTCCGTCCATTCTTTCTTCTGAATGGCTTCTTCAAGGCAAGTAGGTTCCTTTTCTATGAGATCACACATCAAGGCCATATAGCTGGAGAAGGGCTTAGGTTTCTTTCTTTATATTATGGTTCCCTCTGGGGCACCATACTTATCTGCATAATGAATAAGTTCTCTCGCCCAAGCTAGCTTTCTCTTATGAGAGATAGTCATATGGGGAGGTTCTTGAGATTCTATAATATCATGATCTTCTGAAATCTCATCATCAGGGGTAGATGTAACTTCCTTCACGAGTTATACAACTCTGGGAGCTACATGTTCTTCTTCATATAATTCTTCAAGCTGACATTTCCTTGATCTTTTGAGTGTTGCATCTTCATCAAAGGTTACATCTCTACTGATCTCAATATGATGGTAACCTGGTATGTAAATTTTGAAGGCCTTAGAGACCTCATGGTATCCAACAAATGTTCCCTTCTTTCCTGAAGGATCCAACTTAGTTCTCTTTTATTTTGTAATGTGTACAAATATTGGACAACCAAATATTTTAAATGGCTTACTTCTAGCTTCTTTTCGGTGAACATTTCTTCGGGGGTTTTGAATCCAAGTGCACTATGGGATAATATGTTTTGGACATATATTGTTGTTCTTGTTGCTTCATCCCATAAGTGCATTGGAAGATCTTGTTCGTGAATCATAGTCTTTACTTCTTCCACAATCATTCTATTCTTTCTTTCTGCTATACCATTTTGTTGAGGATTATAGGCAATGGCGAGCTCCCTCTTAATCTCGACATCTTTGTAAAATATTCCAAATTCATTTGAAGTGTACTCTCCTCCATTGTCTAACCTGAGTATCTTGATTTTCCTTTCGGAGAGGTTTTCTACCAAGGCTTTGAATTCCTTGAACGTTCCAAGTACTTCATCTTTTTATTTCAAGGAATAAACCCAAGTCTTACGAGAGTAATCATCAATAAAGGATAAATAGTATACATACCCACTTAGAGAGGTTGATGGCATTGGACCACATACATCTGAGTGGACAAGTTCCAAGATTCCTTCTGCTTTACTGTCTCTCTTTGGAAAACGATTCTCTAGGTTTTTTCCTTGTGCACATCCCTTGCATACACCTTCATGATCAACCTTTAATTCTAGTAAACCTGTAACTACCTTGCTTACATATGGCAAGGCTTTGTAGTTGATGTGAGATAGTCTTCTATGCCAAAGTTTACAAGGACTTTCAGTAGAGTGAGTCAAGGCTACATTTGAGTGACCTTTTAACTTGTACAACCCACCTTCTTTTGTTCCAATAACAACTACATCTTCTATAGTTTTTCCTTTAGGCCACACAATAACTTCACCATCTATGAATGCAACTCTGAAACCTTTCTTATCTAGAGCTGAGATATAAAGTAAGTTCTTTGTCAAGACTGGTACATAAAGTACATCCTTCATTCTCATCAAAGTTCATGAATCAAGTTTGTAGGTGGATCCTCCCATTCCTTTGATAGGGTACTGATAATCATCTCCAAGTGAAACTTTCTAGGGGGAGTCCTTTTCTATAAGGCTAGAAAGAATGCCTTTCTGACCTATCATGTGCTTAGAGGAACCGCTATGAGCCAAGTATCCTCTCCAGGTGTCATAGATCACGAGAAGGATGAAAACAAAACATAATCTTCAATCTCTTCTTTAGTCAGCTTCTTGGGTGGCTCATCATCTTCAGTTGCATGGGCATGATGTCTTTTGCTATTTTTCTTCTTGTATTCTTCCCTTCTGGCAGGACAATTCTTAGCAATGTGTCCCATCTTATCATAATGATAACATTGATAAGAGGAGAAATCTTTTCCATTTCTTTGACCCTTATGATTTTTCTGGAATCTCTTTGGAGGGTGAGATTCTTTATGAGAGTGGGTCTCCTTTTGAAAATGATACTTTTTCTTTCCTCCTTTAGCATGAGAAGCTAGGGATTGATATTCATCTCTTAATAGGACGACTTCTCAGTTGGATACTCTTGCTTCTTCTTGAACACATTCTTCCCATAAACTGTCAAATTGGAGTTTCTCTTTTCTTGCACAAATAGTTTGGATGAAGGCATCCCAAGGTCTTGTGAAACCATTAAGAGTTGTCATTATAAGTTCATCTTCATCTAATTTGTTTCCAATTGCCTCTAACTGTTCCTTGAATTGAGAAACCCTAGATAAAAAGTCTTGAACTGTTTCTCCTTTCTACATCTTTGTATTCTTGAGTTGGGTTCTCAAGTTCTTCTTCCGGTTGATTTTCTTTCCTTCATACATTCTGGTTAGGGAATCAAACATATATTTTGGAGTATTCTTAGAAGAAACTTGAGGGATCAAGTGGTGTTTAATGGAATCTGCAATTATTCTTTTAGTACTAATCATATCCTTCTTGTACTTCTCTTTGGCTTCATCTTCTTCGGGTTCCGGTACATTTTCTTTTATGAATTTTGCAAGGTCATTCTATTCAAGAATGAGTCCAATTATGTACTTCCAGGCATGTAAATTTTCCACACCTTCTAACTTGTCAACAAGCTCGGTGCTTGCAGACATCTTGACCTGGGGTTAGGAAAATGACCAGAAAATGAAAATGCTAAGAAAATGAATCTGAACTTACTAGGAGATGCACTGGGCTGAGGCGAGTTGGTTGGAGCTGATTGTTTCAGAAAATTTCAAGTTTAACCCCTTGAAACTTGACCTGCGCAATTCTGGACTGGTGCTTCTGGTACTGGTTTTGGTTTCCTGGTTTTCTAGTTTTCTGGTACCAGCTAAGACTAGGGTTTGAATTTTCGGAGAATCCGGCCATTGAAAAAGTTTGCTCAAGCTTCCAAAAGATGCACTAGGGAAAGGCACACTTCCCAAGATAGTTTTTGGTAAAAAATTCCTCTTCAGTAAAAGCCCTAATTTCCTTCTACGACAATAGTGACATTTTTAGATACCCAATGAAAGGTGCTCTATTCAGTCAAGCTCTGCTACCATGTTAAGTTTTAGTGTTGTTATTAGGTTATTTCCAAATTACATGAGCATTCAATGCATTTCCAAAACAACAGGATAAAGAGGATCACTAAAAGAAACACAATGACAAGGTACACAACATTTTATCCTGGGAAACCCTCACGGGGGAGAAAACCGAGAAAAAAATTCCTCAATAATATATTGCCAATACAATGCCAAGACTAAGACCAAAACACCAAAGATAAACCAAGACTAAGCACGCGCCTCTCTTCTCCTTCCTCCTGCAACTACAACTGCCTTCAAGATATGCGCACTAGATGAGTGAGTGTGAAAGTGAGTAAGTGAGGTACCATCCTCACATATAAATACTAGTTGAGGAGGCACTAGGGTTATGTCTGTTCACATGGTAGGGCCAACTTCTTCTAGAATTGGTTAAAACCACTTTATAAACACTAGGGGCCGACTTTACAAATACCACCATATAAATATGGTTTGACCAATCCATAAAAGAAGATTTGATCTCATACAAGACCCGACATGATCAATCCGCAAAAGGGGATTTGATCTATAAGATAATAACTCAAATATGATTAGAATATTCTTCGAAGTTACAATAATTCAACAGTTTGAAGGGAACAAATAGCTTAGCATACTAATACAACAAATGCCTTTAGTAGTGCCATTAGTTGATGGCAAGGAACGATGTTGAAGGAAGATTAACTTGCAAGTTACCAAACCAATTTACTTCTTTAAACTATCATAGAGCCTAGCTTTGTTGGGGAACT
>JASDQU010010785.1:10535-35075 GCA_032191745.1 Picea mariana | reverse complement strand
AAGAATAAATTGAAAAACAACTAAAGCATTGTGTCAATCTCAAACAAAACTTGTGCAAACATGCTAATCCTTAATATGCTTGCCTTAGCATTTTAGTCATTTTTTCTTTCAAACATTTTGGCATGAACAACATCTTCTATGATGGTCATCAACTAATATGCACGATCTCTCACTCCCAACTAAACTCTTATAACCTTTATTTAGACATTGCAGAGCCCAAACCTAGAATCTAAAACTATAAAATTGCAGAAGAAAACAAAAAGTACAAATAACCCGGAAGTCAAACCTCACATCTATTGCTAAAAACAATTAATGTACTTAATCATACAATAACTTAACATACAATTGGTGTTTCCTCTATTATTCCTCCCACCCCAAATAATAACTTAACATAAAAACATATTTTAAAACTATAACTTAATTACAATCAATTAACATATAAATATACGATTTACTTTATTTAACATATATATCACTTTTATTTAACATATAGATCGCCCTCCATCTCCATTCCTCAAAKTACATGCTAATGTATCGTTACATTATTATTATTATGAYTGTATGTGTTCATTCATTTTGCTTATCTCCTTCCTTTACCTTCTACTTATTCATTAATCTGAAAATAAGAAGAAATTGATCTCATGTAAAATATAAGAGGAAAGTTCTTTATGAAGATTATAACATTTATTCAAATTTGAAACTTTATTGTGATTAGATGACATATATCCCACATACAAAGCATGATAGTAAGGAAGGGGGAGGAGTACTACAAATGAGGAAGCGGAGTACGAAAGAAGCATACTTACCTGGGCGGGGTCGATCGGTGATCAAGAAGGCCGATGGCTTAGAAAGGTCACCTCCATTGCACTTGGGAGGGGGGTCTTTCTAACATCTCCCATTGAGGAGAGCGTACGTCATAATTTGTGGCAGCGGGGGCTCGCGTTCGCGCGGCCTCCAACAATTGCAAAATGAAGAAATCAATAATTCATTTTTTCAGCTGCCTCAGACAATTGGAGAATGAAGAAATCAATCAGTTCTCGCGGCCTCCAACAATTGCAGAATGAAGAAGTCAATGATTCATTTTTTCAGCTTGTTTCTGTTGCTAATGGTGGACTGTGTATCTTTGTGTCTGCTGTTGTAAGTAGTTTTCAACAAATCGATTGTTATGTTGTAAAGAAATTTAAACTGTCATATTTTCTAACGTTCGCCGTCGATCGGGGGAAATGTGAACTCCACACTGGTGTCTGGGCTGTTTGCAATTTTGAAAGTATCTTCATTTTCATACTCTACAGCCAACCAACGATATTCATTAAAAACTTCGGTGAGAAAGAAACCCGAGCATGGGCTCCTGCAGAAATGGATTCCCTTAAATTGCTTTTATAACCTTCATATTGTGGACATCGTTTGCTTCTCTTTGATATGTTGAACTCGTTTTCGTTTTGTTCAGAAACGTTGCAGCCGTTGTCTAGGAGAAGAATTTTATTCATTTGGAATATGATGATCCGCTCCTGCGTGCTAACACTTGACTTCTCTTTCATATGTGGTTTGTTTCCGTAATGAATATAGTGAAGAAGAAAGAAGATTTTCGTTGATTTGGAATATGAGGTTAGGGTTTTTTGCGTTAACGATATAAATTTAATTGTATGGGTCAAAATTTATTTGTAGGGAGAGAATTTAGGAGTTGAAAGATTTTAACATTCTATTCTACACTTTTTAATGTTGAGTTTGTGACTTACAAATCAAAGTCACGTAACAAGAACACAACACACATTTACATAGCAAATGCAAAAAAAATTCAAATAACAAAGATTCACAAACAAAATTCCGCATTCCTTATTATAAATGTAGAGAATTTAAAAATATTTGGAATTTATTACATCTTACAGCTTGGTTAAAATCTGCACTTCTACACTAGCACATAGATCTATAAGAATTGATAAAGAATAAAAGAATATCTATAGGAATTGCTAAATAATAAAAGAATATTAAAAGATCTCTCTAAGTGCAAGTGTTTGATAGCTCTGATTTAAGATGAATCTACTTGGTTTTAATAACTACAAATTAAAGACAACTTATAATACTAACAATGAAATTGCTAGCAGTAGAGTGAAAAATACTAAAATTGCTAACCTATAATACTAATACTGAAATTGCTAATCTATAATACTAACACTGAAATTGCTAGCCATGTAAGCACTAGAGTGAAAAATAATGATATCACATCAAAATCAAAACTTATACACAAAAATGTAAATTTTCAATTCATTGGAGGATAGTTCCCAACACAACACATCCATGAAACACTATTGATAAACAAATAGAATCATGACAAACCAATTTTCAAGAACTTTGTATTGAAATCTTACTTGTATTCCTTATGTCCACAGCTCTAAGTAAATCTTGTCTATGTTCTCTTTGTAATACTTCTCCTCCTCTCTCCTAGCTAAATTATCTTCAAAGTTGCTTGGGATTATAACTCTTTTGGTTGATTTATATCTTTATTTGTTTTTTATTCAATATTAATGTTGATGAAGGTTTGTTGGGTTGGTGAAGGCAAGGAGTTGCTATTGCCCCCACCAAGGTTGATGTCTTCTCAACAATATGCTT
Organism: Picea mariana; assembly: GCA_032191745.1. NCBI lineage: Eukaryota > Viridiplantae > Streptophyta > Pinopsida > Pinales > Pinaceae > Picea > Picea mariana. The sequence goes on along the minus strand of JASDQU010010785.1, from coordinate 32,468 downwards.
CCCACTTGTATGTCGCTTGTGCTTGTGATTGCGATTAGGGCCCTATGCAAGTATTGGGTGACTTTGGCAAAATAGATACCTCGATGTGTGGAATCTTAGGCAAAGGATTTTGATTTGAGCATTGTAAGTTGACCTTACGCATTGTAAGTACTCCTAGATTGGGGAAATACGCATTGTAAGTACTCCTAGATTGGGGAAATGCATGCTTGTCGCATTGTGATAAGAGGAAGCTACCAAATATAATAATAATAATATTATAGCCACTTTTATTTGAGTTTTATCAATGCTTAAACATTGTTTTAAAATATAATTTAAGTATGGCTTATAGGAGTTTGACTAACATGTACATTCTTCACATTTCACTTTTTTTTTTTTTTAACTATATCATTGCATTAGAAAAAATCTCTAGCCAAACTAGACAAAATTGTAACACAAATAGATGGCCATAACCCATTGACAAAATGATAATGTCCTCGTTCCAAAAATCCTTATAACTATCTACATAAGTTCTAAACTAACAACATGGTAGATATATTGCTGAACAAATTGACCCAGTAACATTACAACCTGACAAAACATTTAAGAAGGAAAAAATTTAGAACTTTGGCCCATGAAGGGCATATTCTGTCACCTAGATCTCCTTGGTGTACTCCTCATAACACATGTCCATTTTTTTATTTCTCTGTGTAAGGCATGTTCCTTCTGCGGCGTCTACCCATTTTGAATTGGGAGAGTATTAAACATCCACACTCTCCTCCTTAGAATTGAATGAACCATGGGTAGAAGAAGAATGAGAGGGACACTGCATTACCTCCAATTGGGGGTTGAGAAAACCAAAAATATGTGCTACTGATCCTAATTTCAATTCTACTTCTAGATATTTGCTACTTTATATTTGCATGAATGTCCTTAATTTATGTCCCATGTCTTGCAGTGTCTTTAGTTATGTTGCAGTCTCAATAGCATACTGGATCTGCGCATAGATTTCCACCATTAACTTTTCTTCCTAACTTTGTGCCAACAACTCCATTGAAGAGCCGAATTCACCATAGATTTCTGGGCTTTTGCTACTAACTATTCACACCGCTTCACATTGAACATTCTAATCTTAACCAATTTACATAGAACACAATGATTATTTATGCATTAAACCATTTCTACCATGATAAAGGGTAAAACCTAGGTCAAATGAATTCTAACAAGGTGATAGCACCCTCCAATACAATTATACTTCATTTCCCCACCATATACCTTATTTTGACGTAGCAAGAGAAAACCCCCATGCTTGAATTATAAAGACTATGGGTGAGGGAGGGGGGATGTAGTGCCACATCACCCTATGATCATAATTAAATCACATTTAGAGAGAAGATGAACTATGATTCTCTTCATAATCATGTGCATTGGCAGATAAATGCATTAGAAATAGGGTCATAGTAAATACCATTATTGGAAAGAAAGCGACCATGAACTCTCTTCTATACAATGTACATTCATTAAACTTGTTAGTTGGATAAGGACATAACTTGTTGAACAAGCTCCCATTTATTGTGGGAATGACAACATTGAAGACTTTCTAGACAAGATGGAATACTCATATAGCTAGAAAAGGTAATACTAGGGTTGGATCTGGTAGTGAGAGCCACTCCAACAAGATGGTGGCCAACATATATGTATTCTGTACAAAGCTTTGGAAGTTGTCCAACTTGCTATAAAAAGACAATTCCATAAACCAATTGATGAAATTTTTTAGATATCAGACTTTATAGATGAATTCCAGTTGCCATTTCTGAGTAGCACTTGAGGAAAACAAACCCAGACACCTAGAGAAACTGTGGGTACATATGTTCATCCATACACTTAGCTAGGTTCCCAAAGCATAGTATATACACGAAGAACTCAAAAGGCACTCCAAAACCTAAGATACCATACAAATATCCTTTTCCAAACATTTTTCATTTCAATATTACATTCCGAAACTCACTTCTACATTTAAAAGCATCAAATCATTTATATTTGATTGCATGAGAATGCAAGAGACCAACCAAGCCCATTAACATCTTATAATTATTATTTTTAATATTATTAGCTTAGGCATTTATTTGGTATCAAAATAATGTTTTTAAAAGACATTGTATTTTTTTTTGCCCATTCAAATGTATTTCTAAATATATTTCTAGATGTAGATGTCCTTCTAGACATTTAGAGTGACATTTTGAAGAATGTTTTTGCAGACCTTGCAATGGCAAAATTTAGAGTGACATTTTGAAGAATGTTGCTTTAGACCTTGCAATGTCAAAATTGAGAACATAAGTGACTATATCGTGGAGTAGAAATATGTCTTGCACATTTTTTTTTGGGGGGGGGGATAAATCACTCAAAATTTCGTAGTGTTGTATAGTGGTTCAATGAATCCAAAGGTGGAGAGTTCTTTGGAACATGTAGTCCTTCCAATTTCAACCTTCTCAGCCTTCAGAGCATGGCCTTCGCCACAGACCATTCAAGTTAAATGGCAACCAGCATGTGGCCAACCATACTACTTCGTGGAGTTTGAATCTAAGGCTGTCTCACAAACAACGATGGGTGTAGAGTGAGGATGCTGAAGGGAAATTCATTGATACGATCAAAACAGAAATTTATACTCCATAAATTGTATGGCATTGCACTGTATAAGTTATGGAGCCGGAAATGAAGAGTAATAATGTCTTCGTCGTTGTTAATTCCCTTCCTCTGACGACACTGGTACTTACTACTGCTGAAACCCGTTTAAATATTTTATGGATAAGGAATGCCATAGGCTGTTACCCAAAAGTAAAATCATGGTATGAAGCTGAGAACCGGCAATTGCACTGTTGTATTTGCCTTCAAAATAGCAGTGATGTATTAGAAATTGGCACAATTGCCGCTACTGGATTTTTGGCAAAAAACCACCCTTTTAAACGAAGAGATCAGCCACGAGGAAGGAAGAGTTCTTGTGAGTTTGATAGCAATGTGGTTTCACATAATGAAATGATAACAAAACATGCGCGGGATGGCAGAATTGAGGATGCACGCCAACTGTTTGATAAAATGCATAAACGAAGCATTGTTTCTTGGAACGCGATGATCACAGGGTATGCTTGCAATGGGAGGATAAATGATGCACGCCAACTGTTTGATGAAATGTTAGAGCGAGATGTGGTTTCATGGAATGCAATGATTTCGGGGTATATTCGTAATGGGAAACTCAATGATGCACATGAGTTGTTTGACAAAATGGCTGAGCGAGACGTTATATCGTGGAATTCTTTGATTTCAGGATATGCACGAAGCGGACGTATGGAGACTGCGAGGCAGCTCTTCGAGATAATGCCTGGTAAAAACTTGGTTTCGTGGAATGCGGTGCTGGTTGGATATGTGCAAAGTGGAAGAATTGAGGATGCACGCCATCTGTTTGACAAAATGCTTGAACGAGATGCGGTTTCATGGAATACGATGATTACAGCATATGCGCAGAATGGGAGAATGTTGCATGCGCGTTTGTTGTTTGATGCAATGCCTGATAAAAATACTGTTTCATGGAATGTGATGATTACAGGATATGCTCAGGCGGGCAAAATTTTGGATGCACGCCATCTGTTTGATGCAATGCCTGTGCGGGATGTCATATCATGGACAGCTATTGTTGCAGGATATGCTCAGAATGGTAACATCAATGATGCACGCCAGCTGTTTGACAAAATGCCTGAACGGAACATAATCTCATGGAACGCGATGATTGCAGGGTATGCCCAAAATGGGAGGATGGCAGACGCATCCCATCTGTTTGTGGTAATGCCAAGGCGAAATGTTGCATCATGGAATGCAATGATTGCAGGATATGCACAGAATGGGAAAATAGAGATTTCACGCCAAGTTTTTGATGAAATGCCTTGTCGAGATAGCCTCTCTTGGACTGCAATGATTGCAGGATATGCCCAAAATGATCATGGTGAGGAGGCCTTGAAATTGTTTTCTCAAATGAAGCATTCAGTTATGAAGGCGGTTCAGTCCACTTTCACATGTGTTCTAAGTTCATGTGCAAGCCTAGCAGCTTTAGAACAGGGCAAGCAAGTCCATGATGACACCATCAAAACAGGATTTGAGTCTGACGTATTTGTGGCGAATGCCCTTATTACAATGTATTGCAAGTGCGGAAGCATAGATGATGCATATGATGTATTTGACAAGATGCCTGAAAGAGATGTGATTTCATGGAATGCAGTGATTGCAGGATATGCTCAGCATGGTTGTGGCAAAGATGCTCTTCAACTTTTTGAACAAATGCGACAGTTGGGTTTTAAGCCAAACCATGTTACCTTGGTAGGTGTTCTGTCGGCATGTAGCTATGCAGGCCTGATGGATGAAGGTTGGCACTACTTTCATTCGATGAGTGTAGATCATGGTATTACTGCAACAATTGAGCACTATAACTGCATGGTTGACCTCCTTGGCCGTGCTGGGTGCCTAGATGAAGCAGAGGAATTTGTGAAAAACATGCCAATTGAGCCAAATGCAAGGATATGGGGTGCACTGCTTGGTGCTAGCAGAATTCATGGCAACATGGAACTAGGAGAGCGAGCATTGGAACATATCTTTGAGTTGGAAACACATAATGCAGGAATGTATGTTCTGTTGTCAAACATGTATGCTGCAGCTGGCAGGTGGACGGAAGTAACACGATTGAGAGTATTGATGAAAGAGAGGGGTATCAAAAAGGAGCCAGGATGCAGCTGGATTGAGGTAAAGAACAGGGTACATGCATTTCTTGTAGGAGACAAATCACACCCAGAGACAGAGAAGATATATGCAATGCTGGGCAGATTAGCAGAGCAGATGAAGGAAGCAGGCTATGTGCCCATCAAGAGCTTTGTTTTGCATGATGCAGATGAATAGAAGGAACCTATTCTGCACTGCCACAAAGAGAAACTGGTCATTGCATTTTAAGTTAAAAGTACATCCATTGGGTTTCCTACTGGTGTAATCAGGAACCCCAGAATATTCAGTGATGGGCACACTGGCATAAAATTCATTCTCCAATCTTGTTAAGTGAAATTATTGTAAGGAATGGTCAAATATTTTCAATATTTTAAGGATGGATTTTCCCTGTACTATTTGTGAGTATGCTGAGGACGGCATTAGGCCAATAACTCCTCTCCATGCTTGCCATAGTCTTGTTGACTGATTATCGGCAGTCCCCATAGTTAGTATTGGGGACTGCTCGCTGAATTTTCCAAGTACACTAATTCAATTGTCTAATTTTTCTTACATAAAATTGAATCTTCGTAGGCTTTTTCATACTGCTGAATATGTCTGTTATGCAAAGTACTCCGAGTTACCTGCCTTGGCGAGTATGGGTAGAGCACAAGTATGTTAACTATGGTTTTCTATTGTGGTGATTATAAGTGACTAAACATGGTATAAGGATAAGCCCTTCAGATTTAGAACCTTTGCCTAGGCTTGGCATTGACTATAATGTGTTTCCACAAGAAAAGAAGGGTTGGGTTTTGGAAGTCAATCTGCTTAATTTTTAAATGCTTTTAACACAATTGGCCAGGGCTATCTTACATAGCTCTTATGACTTCTGAACACACTTGCCATCTCTTTTTTTCAAATTAATATTTCTTGTATTAACCAGTGTTGTCAGACTCTTTTCAGACTCCCAAGTCTTGAAGAGTCCCCATCAAAAAGGGTCACTCCCCACAGACTCCTCTGTATACTCCTGACTCCCCAAGACTCCTCAAAGCTCTTCAATACTTGCCAGACTCCTCAAAACTCTTCAATACTTGCCAGACTCTTCAATACTCGGGAGTCTTTCCTTATACTCGGGGGTCCATGCCCAAGCTCAGTCGACCCCACAAAGCGCCCAGAAAAGCCCGCACTTGTGATTTGACCAAGTCACCATTGCTTTGGAGGGAATTTTAGGAGGGAAATGAGGCATTTGAGAGGGTAGAAGTCTTTATAAAGATATTTCTCCCCTCATTCTTTCTCATTCCATTTTTTTTCATGAGCCATTTCTTCCTTAGAAAAGTGCTGTGTGCTGTCACTGTGAGGGGGCTGAGTTCATCATCATTTAGGAGGGCAATTGAAGGAGGCTTCATCGTCATCAACTGGCTGCTGTGTGGAGGCAATTCATCAATGGCTGCTGTGTGAAGGAGACTGCTTTGTGAAGAAGGTCGCTGTCTCAGGCTCTCAGGCTTCAGCATTCAAAGTTCAGGTAAGTGGGCAATTATTTAGTTTAGTCACTTAGGTGTTTTTTTGTTTATAAATTTATAGTATATACTGTAGGGCCTGTGGGCAGAGATGGCATCCTACAGGCCTATAGGATGGATACAAAAAATTTAAATTTGACAATCAAAATTTAAATTTTAAATGATGCTAGACCACCATGCTACTAACTCTGCCATACATTTTGCCAATCCAGATTCTCATCCATGACACCTAAGCCCAGAGGTAAAAGGCTTGTTGATAAGCATGGGAACATTGTGTTCGGGTGGTTCCAAATGATGATCACCAAGTAAAGTGCAAATACTGTCCCACTACTATGTATGGGGGCATAAACAGGTTGAAACACCACCTAGCTAGAGTTCCGTGCAAAACGTCACTGTTTGTGATGGTTGCCCTGCAGAAGTCAAAATTGAAATGAAAGCTGCTTTGCAAGTCATCAAAGACCAAAATACTAAGAGAGTTAGGACAAAGTTTGAAGTTGGAGGGATGGGTAGATCTCAGATGGCACCTCCAGTTAGTTGCTCATCAAATGCTAGAGCAAGTCCAAGTATCTCCTCTTCTTTCTTTCTTCCTTGCACGGCCCCAAGATCTCAACCAACCTTAGACAGCTATAACGAAAAGAGGAGGAAGGAGACAGATATGGCAGTCATGAGGTTATGGTACCATGACAGCCTCTCATTTGGCCTTGCAAAGTCTCCTTTTTATCAGCCTATGGTAGATGCAATTGCAAACGTTGTCCCCGGATACAAAGCCCCCTCTTATGGTGCACATAGGGGGAAAGATCTAGATGAGGAGTTGGAGTGTGTGAAGGCACAATTGGAAGACATTAAAAGCTCATGGGTGAGTACAGGTTGAACAATTTTGTCAGATGGGTGGACAGATCAAAGGAGTAGAACCATCATCAATTTTCTTGTGGCTTGACCTAAAGGAACCATGTTCCTGAAATCCATTGATGCATCCTCATATGTAAAGGATGCAAATCTGATATCTTCATTGTTGGCGGATGTTGTGGAAGAAGTTGGGGTTAAAATTGTTGTCGAAGTAATTAGGAACAACGCCGCAAATTATGTGGCAGATGGAAAATTGCTATGTGCACAATACCCTACTATTTTTTGGATCCCATGTGCTGCCCATTGCATAGATCTAATTTTGGAGGACATAGGGAAGTTGGAGTGGGTGCAAGATATTGTACATGAGTGCAAACAAATAACCAAGTACATTTATAACCATGCTTGGGTGTTGAACCTTGTGAGAGAGTTCACAGAGGGCGAGCTCAGTTGCCTCGCTGTCACACGCTTTGCCACAAACTTTCTCTCCCTCCAAAGCCTTTTGAATGAGTACCAAGCAATGAGACGGATGTTTTGTAGCCAACGATGGCTATGTTGGAAAGACAACACAAAACCAGATGCAATTGCTGTGAAAATGCCTCTCTTTAAAGATAATTTATGGGAGGAAGTCACCGAGGCTGTCAGCATGACTGAGCCCCTTGTGAAAGTGTTTAGGATCATGGATGGTGACAAACCTCCAATGGGATACATTTATGAGGGTGGACAGGGCCAAAGGGGCCATCGAGACTTTCTATAAGGGGGATCCATTTAAATATCTCCCTATATGGAAAATTATTGATTCCAGTTGGGACAGACAGCTACATTCACCGTTGCATGCAGTGGGAGTATATCTCAATCTGAGCATATTCCATAATGAGGGGTCTAACATTCAAAAAGATCCCGAGGTGATGAGAGGTGTGATGATATCCATTGAGAGGATGTACTCAGATCAAGACACATAAGACCAAATCAATATGCAGTGAGATATCTACAAGGAATCATCACAGGCATTTTTGGATTTAGCTCAACTCAACGTCTTAGGGAGAAGAAAATGCTAGGTAAAATTCAATTTGCAAATCGTTGCATTATAATTTTGCTAGTTTTTTTTTTCAAGTTTGCCATTCCAAAACTTGTAATCTTTGATTTTTTTTTATAACAGCCCATTGGTGGATAGATTGTGGCTCTGAGTCACCACAACTACAAGAATTCACCATCAGAATTCTGAGTCAGCCCTGCAACACTTCAGGTTGTGAGCGTAATTGGTCAGGATTTGAGCACATCCACACCAAAAAGCTCAACAGGTTGGAGCATGAGCGGCTGGAGAAGTTGGTCTTCATCTACTACAACCTTCGAATGCTCACAAAACAATTGCGGGCAAAGGATCTGGATCCAATTTTATTAGATAAGATTGATCTAGTCTCTGATTGGGTCTTGGAGGATGACTCTCCTGCTGATGATTTGAGTTAGCTTGATGAAGAGACTCATGATCTCCCTAGTGTTCCATTCTCTCAAATGGAAACACCAAATACACTTGCATCGCAGTTGTTGTTTCAGTCTAGCAATGTTGGCACTAGCTCCTTGAGGGCTTATTCCAGGCGTTCTTGTAGTCATGCATGAGACTCGAGATTGGACTTGGAGACACTATCTATTTTGATTTTCTAATTATGTTATGAGACTATAAGTTATGTAATTGAATTGAGTAATATTTGTGAATTTGATCATGGAATCATCTTTCAGTTCACTATTTTAATTTTGGATATAAATATTGAGTGTCAAATGTTGTGTTATGATATTTTATGAGATGATCTTATGAATTTCTGCATAGACTCTGGTTTTATAACTTATATGGATTGGAAAATGTAATTAGTATATTTTTTGTGCACAAAATTTACCATATTTTGAGTATTTTTTCTTTGAAAAGAGTCTGAAAAGAGTCACCAACGAAAAGAGTCTTAAAAGAGTAAGAGTCTGATAACATTGGTATTAACATAAGAAATACAAAGTACAAAGTTGACTCACATCTATCTCAAGGACACCAAAAATGTCCTTGAAATAGATTGAGCACGAGGATCACAATCCTTGGTATCTTTTCTAATAATAATGTTGTTAGTTTTAAATTGAGCTTTAAGTTTAACATACGGCAACCCACTGGAAAGATTCTAAAGAAAACTAGGAGTTGTTGAAAACTGCATTACATGTCATCCTCTAGATGTAGTACAAACAAAATAATCTAATACGATGCCATACATTTTGGAAGTTATCTGGGGCAACAACATCAAAATCCCCTAACAGAGCAACTTTCCCCAAAAAAACCCAACATAGTACCCAGGAAGCCCACTTCAGATCCTAGTAGACTTTGGCACACCTGCTGTTCCAAAAGAGGTGCCAGATTTTTTCAATAACCCCACAATGCGGGCATAGTGCCTCTCTAAGATCAGACTTGGTAAGTCCAGCATTCATAGTTAAGCTCTACAACAGCGAAGTAAAGACCCTCAAACAGTAAGAGACCTTGTGATCCCACACAGTTCAAACGATCAATCTACTTCTCTCTTTATCCTCAGTGCCTAAGTTTTTATTAAGCATCTCCTTAAACGGCTTTGCAATGGATACAACTAATGGGTCTCGTAAATTCAAATTGGCTCATTATAACACCAAAACCAATCCCTCCAAATAGGTCCAAGAGTACTGTTATTTATATTATAGGCATATTCTACAGGGATGAAGCTTTGTGGTGAGATGTTTTTGCCAACCAGAGTTTAGGGATGAGGCTTTGTGGTCAGGTGCTTTGGCCAATTTTAGTTTAGAGATTGGTTGATATTTCAAAGCATACTACCACATGGGCTAGCCGTTATGTAGTCTATTCTATTCAAATTCAACATTCTATAGGAATGTGATGCACAGAAGAAATCATGCCCTCTCAAGATGAAAACGTAAAATAAGATTCAGCTAAGTAATGAAATATCATCTTTATTGTATAAATGAATATTTTAAAATATCAATCTTGTAACATTTTGGACAAGTTCATTAACAAGATACTCTGGGCATCATTTGGTTTATGCATTGAAATATTGTGTTTATTCAACACAATCTTGCGTAGACACTGAAGCAGTAGGTAGAAAAAGACAAAAAGTGATTCTCCATTAAAGCACAACTCAAATACCTAAAGAATGTAAATGGTTTTAAGTTCATTGGGATCTCCTTGACATCTAGTTCTTTGAAGTCCCCTTCATCCAGGCTTTACAAACATTCCCTTAACACTGTATAAGCTTTCTAGAAAAAAATGTTTATTATATTTTGAAACTTCCAACGTTTCAGGGGACACTCCACTCATCATTAGGGACAAAAAGTTTCAAATAATAATTAAAAAGAGTGTTGGGATAAATTTATAGTGTAAAAATCATCGGATAACCGTTGTAAAAATCTATTAAGAAAAATAATTAAAATAATAAAATTCAAGCAGAAAAAAGATTAAAATAATACTTTTGGATGAGTACAACTCTTTGAAATCACTAATAAATAATGACAACAACATCATCTTAAAGGTTGATAAGGGGTGGGGGGGGTGCATTGTTGTGATGAACAAAACTGATTACATCATGAAAATTAGTGAGCATCTCACCTCGAGTGGTAGCTATAGAAAGCTGAGCAAGAATCCTCCCAATAATGTCTTTAAGGAAGTAAAGTGGTAATTAAGGATTCAAATTTGGATGAAGACATAAAAAAATGCCTTTACCCAAGTAGTGGAATAACCCCAAGGATCTATGGATTACCAAAAATCCATAACGAGGGAATTCCTCTTAGGCCTATTGTTAATATAATTGGCTCACCTACCTATGAGCTCACCAAGTTTGTAGCTAGAATGTTGAGGCCATCATGTAATGTTCCCAAGCCATTATGCCAGGAACATCACGGTTTTGGGTGTCTTTTTTAAACTTTTTCTGGTTGTGGCCTTTCGTCAAACACTTTGCTTATAGTTACGCTTAGGGTTTTACTGATGTGTTTATATGTGTGTTTGCAACAATAAACAAGAAGATACAATCATGGAACATACCTCAACCATATGCAAGACCAACAATATGATAGACAAGCCCAAAACACTGTAGATCTGATCTTTATTTCATAACAAATAGCAAGAACCTGATACAATGAGATGCCAATCTGAAATGCACATCAGATGGCTCCAATAAAGACAATAGAAGATAGGAGCTACTACAAAATGCTCCAATAGAAGATGCCACAAGCCTCCAAACGCTGAATATCCACTGAAAATCGATGCAAGAGTAGATATGACCGAATGAAGTGCCAAACCCTCAAGCTGGAAGATGCCACGTCCTGCTGAAACCCTGAAGACCCTCAATAATTCGGCCCTACTGTCAAAGAGCTCCAAATGCTCTGCAGAAGATGTCGAATTGTAGATCGAGATGAGTAGAATCCCCTCCTGAAATCTCAGACCGGAACACCAAGGGAAACTCCTCCAAATGATGAATCCTCCAATAGAGCTGCACCCTCCTAAAACTGCCAAACCCTAGAATTTCGGCCCTGATGAAGGAGGCCTCCAAATGCCCTGTAACTTGCTAGAAAGATAGATCGAGACACTGCAAGTCACTAGGTGAAGTCTCAGGGTCAGATTTGATGTATAACCTCCTCAAATGGAATAGATCCGAATCTCAAAATTGCCCTCCTTCTCTCTTATTCGTCCAATGCATCCAATAATCCATGGCCCATGAAACTCCTCTGGAATGCACTAGATCTAACGGCCAAGCCCTTGCAATGAAAACCCATGTGCTAGAATCTGCCGAATCCCTTCCAATCCCTTAGAACGGGCTTCCCTCAAAGAATGGTGCACCCCCCTTGCTGGAAACCTCTAATGGTGTGCCCCCCTTCTCTTCCTGTGCCTGTGGCTAGTGTAGAACCCTCCTGCACTGATGTAGATCCGAACTAGAATGGTGTGGAGGAGTATTGCATCCCCGAGACCAAGCTTGGGACAAGCTAGGTGGAATCTTTCACCACCGAATCATCCTCTAGGGTTTGTTATGTCAAAACCTTCAAAACCCCCAAGAGATGGGCCCTCTAGCTAGAAGCCAGATATCAAAATGATAGACATACCTGAATAAATGAATAGAGGCCCTTGCCTTTCCTTTATACTTCCTGCTCACCTTCTCCCTCCAAAGTTACTTTCATTTTATTAATATTTAATTAATTAATTAAATCACTTTAATTAATTAATTAACCTTTTTACCTTTGAAAAGTGCCTTATCTCTCCTTGTGGCTTCCCTGGCTACTGAAAGTCACTTCTAGCCATCTCATCCTGTAGTGTTGCTCCTCCCGATTCCAATGAGCTATTACACTGAGAGGTTCCTCAAAGTAATGTGCCCAAAATGACCTCTTCAATGAATTTAATTGACTTATAGCTCAAAACACTCAAAATCATGGAATTCGTCGGAATGCAACGAAACCAAAGCCAACCTGTGTGGAATGGATCATAATGATGAAATGGGATGAACGATGCAAGCTGGACCCCAAAATGCCTCTCAATAATCCCTGTACTCGCTATAACATCCATCTGGCTACTTTGATCATCATAAACCTCTGAAATGTAATGATGTCCCAAAGTGGGGACATTACAGTTCTCCCTGTTAGAAAATTGCTTGTCCTCAAGCAATAACCAAATCCATCCAAGTAAAATACCAGGATCCCATGTCCACTTGTGGGATACACAATAACACCCATCCAAACATGATCATACACTCTGCCCCCTGGGTCCCATATCAAGTCATGAACTGCTAGCCCCTAGGAAGCATAATCCTGAAATATACCAACCCTGTGAGTCTCTTGCACATGACACATGGCCTCATCCCAGAATGAGTCCATCCTCCAAGCTACTATCAAGATCAACACGGCCTCCATCAACTGCACCTACGGATGCCAGAATGAGGTACTGTAAGACCTCCGTGAGAAACCCTCAAGCGATGTGCTCCCATCAACATTGAAGCTCAATGGGAAGTCATAACAACTTCCCCCTACAAAGGTCCACTCGCCTCGGTCAGTTAGTGAAATGCTCAACCTTGCAATCCCTGGGTCCCATGCTAACCTCTGTCGAAGATCACCATGCTGGCCCTACACTACTCTGACCATGCTTGACTGCTCCATATCTATATACTGGATCCTCAAACTGAAGTGCCTGTGACAATTGGACTTGCTTTCTAGAAACTGCGTCTGTAAAGACATCTCTGTGGAAGGAGTACCTGTCCAACCATCTCCATGTCCGATCATGATGATCAAGAGCGAAAAGATGCCTCGCTCCATCGGACAATTCCCTGCAGGCCCACTCCAAACCAACCCCTGGTGGACTATGTGGCTCTCTGGCGCAACTTGGGTCCTCATGTAGTGAAACATCCTGGTAACCACATGCACTCCCGAATCCCATGGTAGACTTGGAAGTTTATCACTTCCAATCTCCCCTAACTGCTCCTGTGTTTGACTGATCACTATTGGAAGCCCTCTATGCTCATCTGCTATCATCTGGCTTATGATGCTCACCATCATGCACCAAGTCTCCACTGGCTGCCTATGACAATCCACCTCTATCCGGCTGGATGCCGTAAAAACACTCATCTCAGGTGATCTCGGCCTAGTCACTCCCCATGTCCTCAGCCACTATCTATATCTCCTCATGCTGCTGCCTATGATAAACGTGTCAGGAAAGGCTAACGTAAATATCTGCAGCTGACCGTAGGACTGAAAAATACCACCTGTCTTGGTCAATCCCAAGGATTCGACCAAAAGCACGTCTATCAGTACCCATGATAACTGCTCGCCTGTGGTCATCACTAAATCCCAATCATCAAGTACAATCGGAAGTAACTCCTCTAAGTGCTGCTCAACCAACCTCCATCTCTCATCTCCCCTGCAACTGTTGAAATGGTGAAGGTGATCTCTCACAACTATGGGCTACTGCAAAGGAGTGACATCTGCATACTCCCCTAAGTGTATCTCCTCCATGCAAGGCAATATACCTCTCTGACTCTCATTGTACATCTCAACATGTCTCTGTGAGATACCACTCCTCACTATATGCTTTGACATAATCATGATGTCTTCTGTAGACTCATGCTGCATCGTAGATCCTGGACATACTGCTGGATCAACCTCTACATGGAGGTCAACCGCTCTATGGATGTTTCCTCCATCAACTGGTGCTCCTCTGCTAGATCACCAACATCCTCTAGCAACATGACTGGGTGATACATCCGAGTGTCCACTAAGACAGCTGACGTGGATCTCTGACAAGTGTCCTCTGATCTGGACTCTGATTCTTGAAGGGATGTCTGTGTGCCTCTCAAGAATCCTCGCGTGCTCTCCAAATCCTGAGTGAGTCGGTCCATCTCCAACTCCTGCTCCCTCAAGGCCCTGTGATACAACTCGCCAATCCTCAGTAGGTAGTCCCTGTCTGTCAACAACTGCTGGTAGTCATTCCTCATCATAGACACTCTCTCCCTGAGAGTGTGAAAATCATCCATCGAAAATCCCTCATCTGAACTACCATGTGCCACTGATGCTCTCCAACAGTAATCTGCCATCAATGCATGCATGTCATCACTGCGCCTGGTGGATACCATGATCATATCCTCATTGACTCTCAACTGTGCTACTAAGTGGTGTGACTCTTGATCACAGTCATGCTAAGGTGCCACCTCATACCCCTCACTGCTAGTGTCAACTCTGGAATCCACAAAAATACTCTCTGCATAAAATAACATACCATCTATTGTGCTGCTGGGTCCTCCTGTATGCCACTGCACCCCATCACTAGATGCTATCTCCATCTGAATCACAATGTATCCTGTATGAGCAACCATATTGTCCTGTGCACTCACCCTGCTACTATCATCTGCGCATGGATCCCATATAAATGTGTCCAGACACGTGCTATGGTCATCTCGACTAACAAGGAGTGCATCCTCATCACTGTAGGCTGATCCTGGAAGTAAGTGCTCCATCAACCTGTCAGTCTCCACAATCTACTCAACTAATGGAGTCTCCATAATCTGTGACTCAATCTCCTCATGTTGGTGTGTGAATGTAAGATCAACTGTCTACACGTCATATGTCTCTCCTTGGATTTGTGGATCCATATGTCCATGTCGTGCATCCCTCACACAAGGCTTCTCCATCATATCCGACAAACCACTGGTATCCTCATGTGATGTGGCTGTCATAAGTGTCTGGAAAGATGACAGATGTGTCACGGCCACCATAGGAAGATGATCATCTGTAGGTGCTAACACGTGTGAGTCCTCACTAGTGACACCACTCTGCTGAGGTGTAAGGTCATCAACAATATGTGATATGATTGCTGAAGCATAAGTGCTATCCTTCTGTCCATCCCACTGCTCCTCCAATGTGCAAGGATCACATTCCTCCTCAAGCGTGCCATAATCACCAACCTCTGTGCAAGAGTCACTATCACTAGCCTTTGTACAAGAGTCACTATCATCACCAGACTGCCCCAAATCAACATCTATCACTCCATCCTCACACACCTCATCATCTTTGTCATAGTGTGCCTCAATAATGCGCTTCTGATCCTTACCCCTACAGCTATGATTTGTTTCCCAAGGCACATTGCAACTGTAGCAAAGTTGCGTGCTCCTAATGGGTGTGGGGTTACTATGTTCTTCCAACCATCTAGCTGCCTCTTCTCTCTTTTCCCCTGCTATGATGATCCCGTATAAAACATCCTCTTCGCTCCAACTGGGATTTCTTAAGGTTGCATACTGTGGGAAGGTTATTAGGGCCCTAGTTTCCTTGCTAAGGGCGTAATATTTTATCTCCAAGCATATTATCTCAAAGGATATCTCATCCATTTCTCCTTGTGTAAGATCCCTCATGTTGGCATGAGTCTAGGCTCTGTATGCATGTGCTAATTCCCACTGGTTGGAAAGAATCTAAGCTCTGATACCACTGTAATGTCCTGAAGCCAAGATGCAAGGAACATCATGGTTTTGGGTGTCTTTTAAAACTTTTATTGGTTGTGGCCTTTCGTCAAACACTTTGCTTATAGCTACGCTTAGGGTTTTACTGATGTGTTTATATGTGTGTTTGCAGCAATAAACAAGAAGATACAATCATGGAACATACCTCAACCATATGCAAGACCAACAATATGATAGACAAGCCCAAAACACTGTAGATCTGATCTTTATTTCATAACAAATAGCAAAAACCTGATACAATGAGATGCCAATATGGAATGCACATCATATGGCTCCAATAAAGACAATCGAAGATATGAGATGCTACAAAATGCTCCAATAGAAGATGCCCCAAGCCTCCAAAGGCTGACTATCCATTGAAAATCGATGTAGGAGTAGATCTGACCAAATGAAGTGCCAAACCCTCACGTTGGAAGATGCCACGTCTTGTTGAAACCCTAAAGACCCTCAATAATTCGGCCCTACTGTCAAAGACCTCCAAATTCTATGTAGAAGATGCCGAACTGTAGATCGGGATGAGTAGAATCCCCTCTTGAAATATCAGACCGAAACACCAAGGGAAACTCCTCCAAATGTTGAATCCTCCAATGGAGCTGCGCCCTCCTAAAACTGCCAAACCCTAGAATTTCGGCCCTGATGAAGGAGGCCTCCAAATGCCCCGAAACTTGCTAGAAAGATAGATCGGGACACTGCAAGTCACTAGGTGAAGTCTCAGGGTCATATCTCATGTATAACTTCCTCAAACAAAATAGATCTGAATCTCAAAATTGCCCTCCTTCTCTCCAATTCGTCCAATGCATCCAATAATCTAAATGGCCCATGAAACTCCTCTGGAATGCACTAGATCTAACGACCAAGCCCCTGCAATGAAAACCCAGGAGCTAGAATTTGCTGAAGCCCTTCCAATCCCTTGGAACGAGCTTCCCTCAAAGAATGGTGCGCCCCCCTTCTCTTCCTGTGCCTGTGGCTGGTGTAGAACCCTCCTGCACTAATGTAAATCCGAAATAGAATGGTGTGGAGGAGTATTTCATCTCCGAGACCAATCTTGGGACAAGCTAGGTGGAATCTTTCACCACCGAATCGTCCTCTAGGGTTTGTTATGTCAAAACCCTCAAAACCCCCAAGAGATGGGCCCTCTAGCTAGAAGCCAGATATCAAAATGATAGACATACCTGAATGAATGAATAGAGGCCCTTGCCTTTCCTTTATACTTCCTGCTCACCTTCTCCCTCCAAAGTGACTTTCATTTTATTAATATTTAATTAATTAATTAAATCACTTTAATTAATTAATTAACCTTTTTACCTCTGAAAAGCGCCTTATCTCTCCTTGTGGCTTCCCTGGCTACTGAAAGTCACTTCTAGCCATCCCATCCTGTAGTGTTGCTCCTCCTGATTCCAATGAGATATTACACTGAGAGGTTCCTCCAAGTAATGTGTCCAAAATGACATCTTCAGTGAATTTAATTGACTTATAGCTCAAAATACTCAAAATCATGGAAATCGTCAGAATGCAACGAAACCAAAACCAACCTGTGTGGAATGGATCATAATGATGAAATGGGATGAGTGATGCAAGCTGGACCCCAAAATGCCTCTCAATAATCCTTGTTCTCGCTATAGAATTCATCTGGCTACTTTGATCATCATAAACCTCTGCAATGTAATGATGTTCCAAAGTGGGGGCATTACACATCAATGGGTCTCTTGAATTTCTATATTAAGGATTCTAGTAATTTTGTCAATATGATAAAAATCGAGAGGATAGGCTTGCAAGACAACTTTGTAAGCTTTGACATGGTTTCATTATTCACCAAGAACCCTCTTGATGAAACAATACAAATCATCAATGAGGTCACATATCCAAGAACAATGAGATTAACAGAAGTCCGTGTTTACATTCTTCAATTTCCAAGGGGAGTTTTACAACCATACCAATGGGGTGGCCATGGGATCCTTGTTCTCTCCTATAGTTGCTAATCTCTTCATGGAGCACTTAGAGAGAAAAGCAATGGAGTATTACTTGCTCAAATCAACTTGGTGGAAGAGGTTTGTTGATGATACTATTCAAAATGGCCACATGGAGATGAAGAGCTAGGGAAGTTTCTCAATCACTTAAACAATTAATGAGATAACATAAAAGTTACCATGGAAAAAGAATAGAATGGAAGAATACCTTTCCTTGATGTGTTGATTGAGAAGAAATTGGATGGAACATTATCACATCAAGTTTACAGAAATAAAATACACACAAAAGTTATCTTCATGTCAATTCTCATCATCAATTTGCTCATAAAATGGGTGTCATTAGCACATTGGCCAATAGGGCTTGCAGAGTTTTAGATGTAGAGCACCTTAGTGAGGAGGAGGACCGCCTAGTGAAGGTCTTCAAAGGCATTGGTTATAAATAATGGAAAAGCAAAATAGCCATTCAAAGAGATAACAAGAGAGGTGTTGGGGCTAGGGAGCGAAAAAATCTAGAAGGCATAAAATATTTCTTACCTTACATACATGGTGTTATGGATAAGATTGCGAGTTTCTTAATAGAAAGAATATCACCATTGGTTTCAAACCTCATTGTATCATGAGGAAGTTAATGAAATTGATAATATATATCATAGATCCGAGGAAACAAAAGGAAAATTTAATGGCCAAAATTTTGAGCTTTGGAAGATTAAAATGGAAGATCTCCTTGTAGATTGAGAAAAATGGGTAGCTGTGAGTCCTAGACCAATTCTGATGGGTATGTCAAAGGAAGAATGGGAGAAAATGGAAAGGGGGGCAAGGAGTACGATTCGACTTTGTCTTGCATATTCACTATTGCTGAATGTCTTAGGAAAAGGCATGACAAAGAAATCGTGGGACAAGTTGGCCCTTGGGAAGCTTGTATTAGTTGAAATCCCTAGTAAACAAGCTATTTATTCAAAAGAAACTGTATCTGTTGAGGATGAGTTATGGGAGCTTAGTAACAAAGCACCTAAATGCATTCAATACTGTGATAATTTAGTTATTGTCTATCGATATTCACAATTGCTGAATGTCTCAGGAAAAGACATGCCAAAGAAATTGTGGGACAAGTTGGGAAGCTTGTATTAGTTGAAATCCCTAGTAAACAAGCTATTTATTCAAAAGAAATTGTATCTTTTGAGGATGAGTTATGGAAGCTTAGTAACAAAGCACCTAAATGCATTCAATATTGTGATAATTTAGTTATTATCTATCGATATTCACTATTACTGAATGTCTCAGGAAAAGACATGACAAAGAAATTGTGGGACAAGTTGGGAAGCTTGTATTAGTTGAAATCCCTAGTAAACAAGCTATTTATTCAAAAGAAACTGTATCTTTTGAGGATGAGTTATGGGAGATTACTAACAAAGCACCCAAATGAATTCAATACTATGATAATTTAGTTATTGTCTATCGATATTAAAATCACAGAGGAGGAGAAATGTATCGGTTTGTTGTGTTCTTTGCTATATTCATGGGATATCTTAGTTGTGGCTATTAGGAGTAATTCAATGACATTAACGCTTGAAGATGTGGTCTCATATCTATTTTCATAGGAAATAATGTGAAAGAACATGGAAGGATTGACCAAGGATGCCTTGATGGTGAGAGGTCGACCGATCAACATAGGTAAAGCAAAATTCTCTAGTTGGTAGTCTAAGTCGAAGGGTAGGTCTAAATCCCCGATTCAGTTGATGAGAAGATGATGGAAATATGGTAAAGCTTGGCATTGAAATAGAGACTGCAAGTTGAAAGTGACTGAGATCAGTCTGGGATCCGACGAGAAGTAGTTGACTGAGAAAAAGACTACTCTAGATAAAGGAGGAGACATGTATTTGGCGTTGACTAGTACACGATCAGATCATGATGTTTGGTTCATCGAATCAGGTGCATCTTTTCACATGAAACCTCATAGGGAATGGTTCTGTAAATATGAAAGATACGAAGGAGGAGGCGTATTCTTGGGGGACTACTTGAAAACCAAAATTGTTGGATGAGGAAGAGTCTTGTAACACACTCGACCCCCTAAACCCTACTTAGGCTGGTGGGATGTCAAAATTTGTCCTTTTTCTATACATCAGGTCTTGGGTCTATACCCTTCTCAACCTCTATTCCGCATGGCATTCACGTGGACTTCCTCCACATCATCTGCTCCATTGCATATGATGGTGTGTGTGCTATGGTGGCAGTGACATGTCCTTGGATGCATCAATCTCTCTCGACAATCCTTCGGTGGAATGTGACTACACGATACTGGGAAATAAAATTTCCTGGATGAACAGATTTGCCTCACTTGACTCGGGCTAGGTCAACGACTAGCGATGAGACGATTTTCCTTCCCATCAGGAAGATAGGTTAAGCAAACCACAATCCATTCCCTAATCCAACCTTTTTGACAACCTCATCCTTGACAGATCCAATGGTTAGAGACTGGGAAAAATCAATGGTCCCGACTCACTCAGAACCTCCAATCTGTGCAATGGTTAAGGCCACACCCATTCTCCTCTAAACACTTCGACATGTGGGGTATGCTATCAGATCTACGACTGAGATCTCGTTGGAATGTCTCCAACATAGATCAATGGTCCTATCCCACTTGGTCTTCCACCATTGAAGAAATTCCCACTCTCCATGGCCTCATGGTTTTTTAGAATAGTCCTTTTTGACTGGAATTTCTCCAATGTATCCGATGGTCATTGGAGCTCCACATATGATGGTCAGGGTTCCATTGGACCAAAAAATCACTCGGTAGTGAATCAACACCACCACTACGACATGGTTCTTCGNCTCTAAACACTTCGACATGTGGCGTATGCTATCAGATCTACGACTGAGATCTCGTTGGAATGTCTCCAACATAGATCAATGGTCCTATCCCACTTGGTCTTCCACCATTGAAGAAATTCCCACTCTCCATGGCCTCATGGTTTTTTAGAATAGTCCTTTTTGACTGGAATTTCTCCAATGGATCCGATGGTCATTGGAGCTCCACATATGATGGTCAGGGTTCCATTGGACCAAAAAATCACTCGGTAGTGAATCAACACCACCACTACGACATGGTTCTTCGGTTGGGTTGGGCCTTGATTAGATCCAATGACTCATATCTCATCAGCCGAATCGTCGATAGATCTATGATTCTTACCACTCTTGGGTTTTCATCGTTGGGCTTATTTCATCGGGAGTTCCTTCTGTTCATTCCCCGCGGACTTTCCCGATCTCCGCCTTTCTAACATGCTTATCGACTTAATGCTAAAAAAATATACGGTCCAGATCTCATCGGCTTACCCTTCTGGTAGATCGATGATTCTCACTAACTTGGAACTTTTCCATAGAAAAGTTCACATTTACATTATTTTCCTTTTTTTGCCGAAGGGTCCTCCTTCTGATAGGATTCCTTTGAATCCCAAATCTCAGATGAATGGTCGAGATGAGTTCTTTTCTCTAGATCAACGACTCGAGTTTCCTCTGGGTGTTAACATGGATTCAAACATGGTTAAGGTTTATTTTAGGGCATGCCAATCTATAGTCTTCCTTGGAATTATTTGGAAGTATTTTCACTATAATCCCTCCAGATTTCAACCCACTTCCTCAATACACAGGCATCACTTCACCTTGACCCCCATGGTGAAGATTTAAATCGTGCGAACTTTACATTAAAAAACTAGGGAAAACATCGGGTTATAGGATTTCACTGATCTCCCATACATAGTTATTACAAACATTCCATTAAGATTTTAAGAGAGATTATATTACACTAATTAAAATCATATTTAACATTCAATCAACATATGAAGTTATCACTAAGAAAATAATGAAACTCATATTCATTAATAAACATTTACTAGGTACAAT
>JASDQU010010784.1:362155-398062 GCA_032191745.1 Picea mariana | reverse complement strand
CCAAGTGGATTGAGGTTGGAAAGGTGAGGGAGCTATACCCTCATCTTTATATAGACTGAAAATAGTCTTTTGGAGGTCCAAAAGCTTTCCAATGGGGAGGTGCGATCCAGGGGATCAAATTTTGCTCAAAAATTCAAAGTGTTCGGAATCACTTCAAATCGAATGAGAGCGTAGGCCTCGTCATTACGAACCCAACGCAACTCATTTGGGTTCAAACGAATGTCAGGAGCGAGAGATATCGCATTCTGTTCAAAATGACAAACATGAAAAAAAAGGTGTGCTGACTGTACAGTCCGTACAGTTTGTACAACACGTGGCAGAGCTAAGTGGCAGACAGTTGGCAACTGAGAGTGAATGAAATTGCAACACATGGCAGTATTTGGTTGGTCGTACGGTGCCATGTGGCCCAGTCATGGGCTGCCACGTGGCACATTGTTATTGGTTGTTGTATAAAACTTTATTAGAGTCCACCGGGTTCGACCCCGTGACCTCTCCCCACATGTAAATCCTTTACATAGTATGTGCTACCAATGCACCCCACTATATGCCTTGTTATATGTATGGTTTTAAGTACATTTGAATTTGAGTTTATTATATGTTGGCGCGGGGGTCCGGGCTGGGGCTTAGCCCCAGCCCCCGGTCACATATTTGTTTCCATATGACCACTGTATATCGTGACGCATGCACGCATGTATGCGTTTGGTTTGATTTCAAATTTGGTTCAAACGGTTATGTAAATTCTTGGCCCTTACTGTTAAACGCACGGTCACATGGGTCATATGACCTTGCCCTTGACGGTTAGGGGCTAGGTGCGCCTGCAACTGTCCTACAGTTTGCACGGTTCGTGCAGTTGCATCCGGTGCTAAGTTTTTATGCTTAAATATGCRTGTGGGCTAGGTTGAGCCAACAAGGGTGCGTTTTGTAGATGTAGAGACAACAAGTTTGAAGGGGGGACTTCTAGGAAGCCTATCTTCTTCAATTTTTGGCCAAACGAGGTGTCGAAAAAGCCCATCTAGGGGTTTTTGGATGTTTTGAAGCCATTAGAGCAGTCTATTTGGCATTTTGAGCATTGTAAAGCACATTTTTGAGAACTTTGAGAAAATAATACAAATGATCCATTGGAAGCTGGACCAGGAGATGTAGCCCAAGAGAGGGGTGAACTCCTTTATCATTTGCTATTTTATGTGTTTTCTGTTCACTATTTTTGCTGCTGTTTATATGCATCTTGAATGAGTAAATCCTATTAAAGTTGTGTTGCAAAGTTGATCCATTTGCATTTTAACACATAAAATTTAACTTGCAAATATTTTCAAGAATACAAGTCTTCTTCATTTTTTAGATCACTTAGTGGATGAAGTCCCTTCATGACTTGTCATGTTTAAGCTTAGAGATCTACCTTTAGATAAAAGGATTTGGTTCTGATACCAATTGTTGAAATTACTAAGGCAATCGAGAGGGCGGGRKGTGAATCATTTGTTACTGTGCTTAAACAATATTAAGTTTATTAAGCCATTTTTAAGATTTCATCAAGTGACCATCAATATTATACATAATATGAACAACATAAATAATGAGCGTCAATCACACATAAGATATACACAGAGACAGATTTTCACGAGGAAACCCATAAAGGGAGAAAACCTCTTCTTCTTCAAAATGATAGGCAGTCTTTTAAGTTCTGTACATCATCTATGTTTGAGCACCAACTCAAAGTGAGGCTACTACCTCTGTTTTACAAGCTCCAACTTGTTGAGAGCACCAAATCTCTGGTTTCTCTAGCACCGACTAGAAGGAAGCACCAACTCCCTGAGTGTTCTAGCACCGATTGGATGGAAGCACCTACTTCCACTTATACAAGCACCAACTTCTTTGAGAGCACCAACTCTCTGGTTTCTCTAGCACCCACTAGAAGGAAGCACCAACTCCTTGAGTGTTCCAGCACCAACTGGATGGAAGCACTTACTTCCACTTATACAAGCACCAAATTGCATATAAAAAACTTTGTGTTTTCCCAAGCACCACCCTGCCACCTTGTTTTCTAGCCACATCTAGATGGAAGCTACAACTACCAATATTCAAGCACAAACTCGAATATTAGAGGACCACAACCCTCCCTAGAACCACCCTACCTCCCAGATTATAAATAAATTATTGAATAACCAACAACACAGATAAATCGATTCTTACCACTTCTTCTCTGTTCTGTAAATCTGGTCTGCTTCTAACTGTTATGCAATTCTTTTCTTTCTCTGTCTGTTCTACAATTCTGATCTGCTTCAAGCTGTTCTTCAATTCTTCTCTTGCTTCTGTCTATTCCTCATCTGCTACTCATCTCTAAGTTTTGTCTCACACTACGCATACTGTCAGTCTCACACTACGCATACTGTAATTTTCCCTTTCTTACAGTTCAACTCATTTTTCATTCAGAACGACCAACCCCGCACAGTCACTGCGTATTTCTTTTATACACTAGAACCCCTTCAGTTACCTCTCAAATCCCTAGAACAATGCTTCAGCAACTGAAACGCCAACCGTTCAAGAACCATGAATCGGTTCTTCTAACTGAATCGTAACTGAACAATTAATCATGAAGAGAAATAATAGCCCTTCAATCAGATTTCCAAGTATCCAACAGGGACAAGGTCTTGCGTTGATTTCGCCATTTCGCATTTCAGCATTTCGGCATTTCAACATTCCGGTGGTGAAGAGTCTCGACTCTTCATGTTACGATCGTCGAAAAGGAGCTTAGCTTGGTGCTAGCTCCTCCCTCTCAAATGACCACTGACGGTGACCACAGCCTACACCAAAAGGTGTTTTTCACATTTTGACATTTCAACATTTTGGAGTTTGAGACTTCGTGATGGTGGAGTTTCTGCTTGCTATGTAAAACCTTGAAATACAAAGTTCTGATGTGATGTAAACCTGCTGATGTCACACATGGATTGACATGTGCCGAATATCTGCCATGTGTCACTCTGATTCATGACTTACATGTGCCTGAAATGTTGAATCAACTTGACACTTGTCATTCGCTGATTGTGCCACGTGTCCTTAGCTGACGTGGTTTGCTGACGTGTCTGTTTTGGGATTTCGAGGTTCGCTACTTCAAAGGTTAAAGTTCCTTTGATATTTCATTTCTCGGTCTGCCAAACTCCGAAATGGAGTCTTTGACATGATCTGATATTTCATATTTCGCGATTTCATCATTCTTGTCGTGAGTGTCCTTGACACCTCCAACTCCCGGTATCCGAAACTCTGAAATGGAGATTAAGTCGTGGTTTCACATTTCACGATTTTCTGCCGTGAGTTTCTTCCTTGACTCCTAGAGTTTACGCTTCTGATCTTGCCATGCGATCATCATTACGTTGCTGGTCTTGCCACTTTCTCTAGTTCATCATCATCGAGCTGAGCTTGCCATCAATGACAAACAAATACTCTGCCTTCTGTCTGCCCGTAATAAATATGCCAACATGGCCACACTGCTAATGAAATCTGAGGTTGCATCCCAGGAATGCATTTTAAGAAGAACGAAACCAAGAATGAACCATATCCGAACTGCTTTTGCTGCCCTATTCTGCATCTCGTAATTTGTTGGCTCTAGACACTGTTAAACAGTGTTGGCTCTAGACACTGTAAAACATAGGCCACCTGTGATATTGAAAATAGGTGAGCGCTCGTACTTCCTACTATACTTGTAATGGAAAATAGAATGGATCGAAGAGATAGATCCCTAATATCTTTGATCACAATTCTGCCACCCACCAGTCTCGCTTCTGGGACACAATGGTTTTCCAGATACCCATCCACAGGTGCGGGAAGTGCCCGCTGTCCGGTTAAAAAAATGGGAGCCCCTCTTTTTGAGAGACCAGTTATGACATGCACATCTTCCAACTCGATGGTAAGAAGCTACGTTCCCATCTGGAATCCTTGTTCCGCAACGTTCCACAACCCGATCATATGCTCAAGAAGAAGGACCTCTTTCTTCATTTTTTGCATTTTGAAATATTTGAGGAGACCACAATTCCTCAATGCAGCTCTCAATCGAGGAATTCACAAGGTGGACAAATCATCAAGCTCATTCTCTCTTTCTTTCCACTCAAGCATGATTGTTGCTGAAATCACCTGTAATCATCGACAATCAAATTTTCATTAAAAATCACATTTTTCGACAATTTTGGGCAATTTTCAAAACTTTTAAAAATGATTGTTTGATCTTGTAAAAGGCCAACGTTCCCTTTGCATGAACATCAGGGCACCAATGCACCCTTACATCGGCCACCAAAACACTTAAAAATTCAAAAACGCCCCCTTCACGTTTTTGGCGCACACTGGCCATTCTTGGGCATTTTTTTCTTGTGTTTTTTTGGGCAGCGCCCTCATAGCCACTACACTAGAGAATTGACGCACCCTTCGCTAACTAGGAGGGGCATTTTCCAATCCATTCAACACTCCCCCACTACTTTTAGAGGAGCGCCAAGATTTTTGGGTGCTTGGGCCGACCCAGGGCATCAATTTTTACAAATAATTATTTCCTTAAAAGAAAATGTGAACCATAGAAATGAAAGAAGGGAAGAAGAGCACCAACTTGGTCCAAACGACGAGGAAAATGGTTGACCATAGCTTCGACACTAAGCAATACAAGATTCACCTCCAAAGAACAAATTCTCCACTACTACAAATCTTTGCACAAATGAAATGGTAAATGACATTTTTACCCCATTTTACTGTTATACATTTCATTTTTTGCCTAAAGATATAGTTTTTGGGTTTTTTAAAATATTTTGGAGGCCTTATTAATTCCCTAGTTTTGACAGGTTTCAGAGCAATTTTGTTCGTTTTTGATCTTGCCACATTCATGAGCATAGTCTTAGTTCGTTCTTAAGCTCAAAAGTATAAGAATGTGTCGGGTAAACTTTTATC
Source organism: Picea mariana (assembly GCA_032191745.1). Taxonomy (NCBI): domain Eukaryota; kingdom Viridiplantae; phylum Streptophyta; class Pinopsida; order Pinales; family Pinaceae; genus Picea; species Picea mariana. Next base: position 393,142 of record JASDQU010010784.1, on the reverse strand, counting down.
TCTTTTTCGGACCCACATGGATAAACGAAAAAATGAACCCCCTGGAGTCTTCTTTAAACTCTTTTCAGACTCTCTAAATGTGAAAAGATTGTCGAGTGATCTTGTTTCCTTTCCCACTCGTTAAAAGGTTTTAAAGGGCATCTTTCGAGTGATAATTTATCTCTTTTTAGGCCTCGAAAGACTAACATTATGAAAAAGGACAACATTGGAGTCCTCTTTAAGTTGTTTTTAGATTCTCTAAATATGAAAAACCACCGAGTTTACCTTCTCTAGACTCGTTAAACAATTATGCATTGAAGGGACCATATGGGACCGAACCCTTACTTCTTCCAGTTCATTAAAAAAAGGAAGAGGGACTTACCAAAGGTGAGTTATATGGAGTATGTGTTACCCTCCTCGAGCTCATTAAATTAAAAAGAGGTACTCGTCTATCTGAATAGGGGAAAAATAGAAGGAAGCATGCCAAGCAATTTTTGAGAACACTACTAGTAACTCTTATGGTCACCCTTGAACACGACACTTTGTCTTTGCATGCATTTTAATCTGTTGAACCTCTGCACTAAACCAATCCTCTGGGTTTCTTTTACTCCTTTGAGTCACTTGATGAAAGTCACAACATCCACTACATCATCAAGTTTTGGTCCATGTCATGTTTCTGCTGTTGTGCCTTAGTGTTCAAGGGAAGTATCTGCCTCGAGAGTCAGCCATCACAAATATCTTGTTTCAATACCCGTGTCAGTCCATGTTCATTTGATCTACCAATTTACATCTCTGTGTCAGTTTCATGTCGTTGATGGGGGATACATCAATGCCCTCCTACGATGAGTCTATTCCTGTTGACTTCAACACATTATCCGAGAGATAGACTTAGAAACCAGTTAGTACCTTGGGACCTTCATGCCTCAATGGCAAGCCTCCTCGCATCCAATAGTAGGTTTACATCACTGGCCTCTGATCGGATGATTCCTTGGATGTTCAACTTTAGTTCATTCATTCACATTCGTCGGAATGTACTAGAGTACCTTGAGAATCATTAACATCAATGGTGATTTCCCTCACACTTGTTAACAGTTTACCTCATTGACTGGTAATCAAGTGGTTTCTACTATGTTCGACATCAGAATATCTATTCACATGGTTAGATTCATACTACATCGGGATCGGTAAGAAGAATGTGGGTTGAGTTATCACTCATATATATACTTTGCCCAGGTTGTGAAGGAGTTCTTCTGAGTTATGGCACATATACTGTCACATAGATCCACTTTGTATTGGTCGTGGCTATGTATTTTCGTCTCGTAGATCCACTGTGTATTCTTCATGGCTACAATTAGTTTAGGTCATAGGAGTGTTATCACTGAAATTTCATCCACAAATGGTTACAGGAATCCAACAACTTCAAATAGTTATGAGTTCACCCATGGACCAAAATTACCAAAAAAGCATTTCCAAAAGGTCCAAAACTATACAACTAGTTATAAAATTAAGGTGTGCCATGACTACATAGGGCGCGCACACACATGCGCCATTCAGAAACACAAGAAAAGCGCACATGCACATGACGCACGACTATGGTCACTAAAAGCCGCACACATCTGAGAACGACGCATTTATGAGATTGGTCGGCCTCCCACTCACTTCTGGTTCAGCTTCCAAGTTGATTTGACATCCAAATCTTGACTGGATCTGACTGGGTGGCTGGTCAAAGACCTAAAAATGCCCTAAACAACCCCTTTTCACACTAAAATCTGGTTGCACAATACCTCAAAGTGATGCTATAAAACAAGGCCATGGGTGCACTACATTTTAAAGGAATTCATTTGTAAGGTTATGCTGTTGCTATTCTCTTGGGGAATCCTCTTTTCTCATCAAGAGCATACTAGCATCATTACATTTGGGCAATCCATCTCACCTCTTGAGTGGATTAGCTTGGGATTCTTTCACCATTTCTTTCAAATTTGTAAGAAGTGCTTAGTTGTGGGGGTCCAAGAGCCCTCCCTTGGAGGAAGAAGGGACCCAAAGTCCTGTTTCTTCTTGGTGTTTTCTTTTCACTAATATAATCCTTGCCATTGGCGACATGAGTCTTATTGGTTTTTTGTTCTTATGTCCTTATGCTCAATATTTTAGTTGTTCTTTCATTTCTTAGTTTAATTCTTAGCTTAATCTTTTATGTTTCTTTTTCTAACCCTTTCCTTTACTGCTGTCTTGCTTAACTAACCCAAATAAGCTTGTAATAACCTTTGTTTTTCTCATTTAGGTGACAAAAGAGGCGCAACAGATTGACGACTCCACTGGGGAAAGGTATCAATTTCCTACCCCATTTGGGTTTTTCTAGCTCTTCTTTTGGTTTATTTAACCTGCCGGTACCTTAATCGGCCCAAGCAGACCTGCAAAACATCCAATTCAAAGATGAATTGAGAGAATTCCATCCGAAATTTTCTTCACGGCCGTGTGTCGGGTGTGCATAGGTTTATTGGCCCACAGTGGTGCATCGTGTGCATGTGCACCAAAATTACTGTGTTGTCCTGCGCACATGCGCCCAAGAGTCTGTTTCGATTTGCGCACAGGCGCTCAGTGTGCCTCTGTCTACTCTGAGACCAGCGCACTTGTGCAAAAAAATACACATTGTAAGTTTTTTTGTGATTTGGGGAAGGCCCCTATCCTTCTTAAAAATGATTTCATGCATGTTGTAATTTGCACCACACTTAGTTCCGTCTCCATATAAAGGGATTAGTCAAAACACATAGACACTTAGGGGGTTTAAAATCATTATTTACTCTTTTGATTTCATTTTTCTACATGGATGGCTTGCTTTGACTAAGAGTATAAGTTGGAATCATTTGTAATCACATAAAACTCACATTGGGACCAAAAGTTGGATAACAATCGTTTAGTATGCTCTTCTCTCATGCTTCAAAGTGACCTTGAGAATCAGAAAAAGGTTGTAGGACAATTTCATCTCCCTTAAAAAGACTAAAACATTTAGGAGAGGACAAAAACCCCCTCGAGACTCCTCTTAGTTTATTTTTCAAACACATCTCAAGATTGTAATGGGCCCATACATGCCCACATGCTACAAAGATAGGATAGTGTTGAAATTTACTTTCTTAGATTAAATCACTAGGGAAGTTTAAAGGTTTTGTAATGGGGCCATACATGCCCATATGATCACAATCTAAGATAGTTTCAAAGATTTCTTAGATTAAATCACAATACGGAGTTAAAGGAATAGTAAAGGACCCACATGTTCACATGCTAGCTTCCTAGGGACTTTTGAATTATGCAAGGTTGTACCAAAGACATTTAGTTAATTAGGTAATCAACACTTGTAAGGACCAAGCGAAGTCCATATGCAGCAAGGTGACACCTAATTCATTAAAACATTGGCACACTTTCACTCATTCACACAAAAAAGTCACGTATCACTCACATAGTTTTCATCTTGAAATGTGGAGGTCAAAGTAAGTTTCCTCCAAAGGGATTCCGAAACACCCCACCCTTTTCTTGACGAAACTATTCACTCCCATTTAATTTCAAGAAGATTGGCTCACACCCCTAGTCTCTCAAACAAACCACATCTAAAGTCTTTCTAAAAATTCACTAAGTTTTCCTCCACAGGAGGTGCCAAAAGAATTTTTTTAGTCTAGGTAGGCTTTTGGGGATAGGCATCCAAATAACTCCCCGTTATCTGGTTCTCACATTGTCAAAACAATAGAAGTTGTCAAATAGGTAATTGAAAATCCTCCAAGTCAAGTGTTCCTAACACCATAAGGCAGGGAGATACCTGTGAAGGGTTGAAGGCCGAGGTCCGGTTGTTCTATGCGTCCCCCTTTGAGGCACCCACCTCTTGGACGGGATCCAGCCCGCGACCCATTTCTTAGGCCAAAAATCTAAATGCCGCACTTTGACCGAGGTACCTAGTGACCAAATTTTAGGACATCTACCCAGGTGAAAATTGTGGGCTTCAATTTCACCTTGATCGAATTTTGTGTGGCTATTGGGAAATATTGCCAACTCTTTTGGGATATGCCCCCTTTACCCCTCATTATAACTGATTACTTCATCCTTCACTAGTTTCTCTTCCAGTGACTTCAGACCCCACTGTTGAGTACTATTGGAAGGTCCAGTGCTATTTGAGAGGAAGGACGTTACGTATTTTAGGACATGAGCATTTGTTTTCTTTGATCCCCCACGTGGAAAAAACCCACTTATCCACATATATGCTTATTTTTCAAAATAATTTATGTATGATGCACTTCTGATTACATTTTGATTTAGATATATATCGTGTAAAGTTCAAAAATTGAAAACAAAGGCTTTTGTTTATTTATTACTCTCACCACAATTCGCACACATCCACTCAGCTAGTCAGACATCATAGGGGACCCACAGAACCCCCGTCGTTCCAGATGCTTGCTAAACCTCCCTCCTATTTTAGGGGGAGTTAATAGTCTTGCCAACTCATCAGCCCCACCTTCTCACACGCCTATGAGTGCCACTATCTTAGAATCAACTTTGCTTGGTTCCACCTTACTTGGGTCCACTTCCCAAAGACCACCATCCGCTCGCTCTCCTTTACATGGAAGCGGGAGGCCAACTTCCTCTCAAGGGGGAAGTACCAACCCACCTAGCCCTCCTCAAGGGTCAGGTTCATAGAACACTCACACCATGGCTGGAACTAATCCTCTACCACCACTCCAGATGCCATATTTGGCCTCTCTTAACATACCAAATCTAAGAAAACTCACAAATGATCCTATATTGCATGACCCCACATGGCTTGCAATGCCGACCAAACTAYYWTSRAWKATCYCCAAGTWTGAAGGAAAGGCAGGGGATGACCCTGCCAACCATGTCATGACTTTCCACCTATGGTKCTCTTCCAAAAACATTATGGATGATTCCATATGAATACGATTATTTCAATGCACACTCACTGACCCATCAACCAAATGGTGTGTAGATGAAAAATCGGGGTCCCATGCGACTTTCGAGTCCTTGGCCAAAGAATTTTTGACCTTCTTCCATCTACAAATCCTCAGCCTTACATATCGCTGATCACATTCACGAGTGGCATCGACGACATAGTTTGTGCAAAGCCGAAACCACTGAACAACAGTGTCTCGACTGGTTTCTCATATCACTTGTCTCTCTCCTCGGTAAAGATGTAGCTTCCACCTTCCCTCAATCAGAAGAAGAAGCGATAAGTAAGGCTCAATAATATGACCTCATCTATTCACAATCAGTGTACTTGTACACAGTACTTCCTGATCTCCCAAAACCCATGCCATTTGGCCAAGACAAACCCGGTATGTCTTACTCAGTAGACAGATTGATTGATAATACCATGCACCATAGTCCACAACCCCAACAACCACCAATGTATGGCACACCTCAATATCCACTGGCATATGGGGGAACCTCTTGTTACCCTCCACCCCCTTATCAACAACCATACCCTTTTTCTCTCCCTCCACCCATCAGTGGGCCATCGCCGACACCCACAATACACCCACCTATCCAAACAAGTTCTGGTACTCCCTCTACCTCAGCTTATACTCTAAGTACTAGCGAAAGCGCCACACCTTCCCATGTACCTTACGAATCATTACCCCCACAGAATCTGTACTTTCCATTCCCTAGTCCTCCACAGCCCATGGCTCCCCCACACCCTCATGCAGGGGTGAATTTTGTTCAACCCTCTCCCCTTCAGCAATATCAAAATTTTGAATAGCTGAATACGGAAAATTCGACCCATCAGTTGAATAATGCCAAAAAGAAAGGAAAAAACAGGAACAATAGCAACCCAGGTCAAGGCCAGAATCACCCCCAACATAACAAACCTATTGGGGGCAATCAAAATCAAAGGAATCAGAACCCCCAGGGGGGAAATAACAACAGGCATCAAGGGAAAAATAACAATACTCTTCGAACCACCTTCCCTTGTGCCCTTTGCGGTGAGTTCAATCATTATACTCATCATTGCCCCCAAATTTCTGATTTTAAATGGATGAAAGACTCAGGAAGTGTACCACATCCTCCAGCACCGCCTGCCCTCAGCAGGCCCCACAACAATACATCCAACAACCTCCCTCAGCCGTGCTGCAGAATCCCATTCCGCACCAGGGTGTGATGAACACCCAATAGGACATGCAACCTACCCCACCATAGTTGGGACAATATCTCAATCCAAACAATCCCGCAGATCGCACTATCCTCCTCACTAGTGAGGAAGAAGTCCTTCTACAGACATGTAGTCGTCAATACCATGCACCTGCTAAGTCTCCTCCCATTCCCCCAAAAACAATCCCAGCACCAATGGGACCCTCATTGGTGATTCCTCTCCCTAACACAGAAACACCTCTTTGCATCCCTCGCATCCCATTRCACAGGAATGTCCACAACCCACAGGCTAAGGCAGCTCATAATTACAGTTTGGTCAATGACTTAGCACAATCCATGGCTGCCATGTCAGTCTTAGAAGTCCTTCAAACTTGTCCCACTCAGCGAAAATCATTATTTTCCGCCTTGGGGGCAGTCGACCCCGTGGATACTCAACTCATCACATTTGACCTCGACAGCAGAGAACCTCGTCTCCCCGCTCTCATCGCTTTTCAAATCCCAGTGAAAATTTGAAACATTACAATTCATCGGTGCATCATCGATGAAGGTGCATCCACATGCATCATGTCCAAGTCTGTATGGCAGAAACTTGGTTCCCTCGAACTCATACCATCTGCCATTACCTTAAGAGCTTATGATGAAAGGCCATCTTCTCCTGAAGGGCTCTTCCAAAATGTCCCTATAGAACTTGGGGGCAAGACCATTCTCATCGACACTGAAGTTATTGATGCCCCACTCGATTATAATATCTTGTTCAGTCGTAGCTACATGTACACTATGAAGGTAGTTTCCTCTTCCGTCTTTCGAACCATGATGTTCCCCCATAACTGGAAGATCATTACAATTGACCAAGTCTCACATTATGAGCCTAACCCTTTTGCCAACATCGATAACATTCTCCCTCTCATCCACACTAATCATGAAGCATACCCACTCATCGAAATGGGTCCCAGAATTTTCAAAGACCCATCATTGTTAGGAACTTACCATGGTGCACCACCACTCCTTCATCCTTCCAATCAGGTATGCATCGTATTGTTCAAAGGAACTGACATGGAGGATACCCTTCCTCCCAGGGAGGCTTCTATCATATTTGACATCCCACTAGTCGCAGAGCTTCTCCCTCACGAGCCTCCTGCGAACTCGTCGACTCCACCAGTTCACGATTTCACCCCTCCCCAAGGCCATATCCCAGTTTGGGAGACAGTTCCCCAAGCCATTACTCAAATCCCCTTCTTTTACCCTCCACCAGGCGTACAATATTTCCAAGTAGCCGCAATGCTTACCCTCCCTAATATGGTGTTGGCAATTCCAGTTTGGTATTTACATCCACCAGAGATGGTTCCTCAACCATTCCTCCCCCCCCAAATAGAAGGAATCCCAATGACGATTCCCATACTCACTCCCACCATACCCTCTACACCCCCACTCACTAACCTCCCTGCCATAGCTGGGGGCAGGCGAAAGAAGAAGGAGCCCACAACTCCACTCCCCCCATGCGTCCAACCTCCTTACGTGCTATGTGAGAAAGATGGACACCCAACCAACAAATGCCCATCTCTACCTAAGTTACGTAACCTAATTCAACTCAATCAAACACCATCACCACTCATCACTATAGCAAGTACTGTCGCTACCTCGCCTAACGACAGTAGCAAAGGGCTGCGAACCAAATTTTCTTGCACCATATGTTCAGAATATGGCCATTATACACACCATTGCCCCGCACTACCTCAATTCCGGCAGACATTAGTCGCAGTACGCCAAAGCTTCCAGCAGGAACCCAATTCAGCTACATCATCCCTACCAAACATCACTGACATCCATTATGTCACGACTTCAGTCAATGAATGTATGATATGCCTTTTCTCTCTATGCAAATCCTTAGATCATTTTACATACCAATGTCCTATGATCATTGAATATAGGAAACACCAATCGACCCTGATTCAAACCCCTGTGCCCCCTACAGAATCGATGATTAACCTAACCTCATCACTAGAGGTTCTTCATATCATTTCTCCTGAACTAGAGGCACTCCCTATTCCTCCGTGGTTCTTGGATGACTTATCCGAGGATTTACCCCCAAATCCCCCCAATTCTCCCATTCATTTCCCTACTGAAATTTTACATCCAACTATCACTGGTACTCCTCAGTACCTCGATATTTGGTTTATGTCGAGCGAACCATCGCAATCTCATTGCGTCGTTCCCCCTGCTTCTTCATCCCCAAAGGAAAACCACACGGTGACAGACATCGATATCACTCTTTTAGATCCCTTGTATTCCCGCCAATTCCACCGTGATGAGGACATACTCAAAGAGTTAAACACCCCCGACTACCCATGGGATGCGCTACACCACCGAGCGCTCTTCTTTCCACATGAATCCTTCATGCTTCCTAACCAACACCCCATACACAGTCAAAACTAAGGATTTTATCCCATTAGGGCATATCGACTAGTTCAACAACCCCATCCCTGCCCCTGATGCTTTTGAAGAAGGCAACATGGCTGACATTTCCCCGACCATCAAAATTGATATTTCCATAAAAAATGGAGTCGTCGAGGAAATCACCATTGGCGCCGCATGCACTCCTCAAGAAATCACCACCTATAAAGCCCTCTTCCAAGAATATCGGGATATTTTTGCCTGGTCATACACAGAGATTCCTAGCCTTGATCCCTCTATTGTTGAACGTCGCATAAACACATGGCCTGATATCACAATGATTTTCCAAAAAAAACGACTGCTACACCCATCCAAAGCAACAGCCATTAAAGCCAAGATTGACAAATTACGTGCGGCTAGGTTCATCTACCCCATCGCCTATACCTCATGGGTTTCCAACCCTGTACCCATTAACAAAAAAAAGGGCACTATCCGTGTATGCACAAACTTCCACGATCTCAATCACGCTTGTCCCAAAGACAACTTTCCAATGCCTTCCATTGATCAAATTATCGACGACTGTGCTAGCCACGAGGTTTTATCCTTCATGGACGGTTTCTCTGGCTATAACCAAATCCAAATCCACCCAGCCAATCAATACAAAACTGCATTTACCACCCCCTGGGGTACTTTTGCATATCGTGTCATGCCTTTTGGCCTAAAGAACGCTGGTGCAACTTTCCAATGGGTTATGACCTACATTTTTCATGATCTAGCTCATATCATCCTCGCATACTTGGATGACCTCACAGCTCGATCCAAAAAATGCATCCAACATCTTGATGATTTACGAATCATCTTCCCATGGTGTCGTCAGTACAACATTCGCTTGAACCCCCTCAAGTGCATGTTCTGTGTCACTGCTGGGTGCCTCCTCAGATTCATCGTTTCCCAAAGAGGTATTACCATGGATCCCCTCAAAGTCCAAGCCATCACATAAATTCCACCCCCCAGGAATTTACGCCAACTCCAGAGCCTACAAGGAAAAGCTAACTTCCTACGGTGATTTGTCCCAGACTATGCCACTCAAGCACACGGTTTCCTTCACTTACTATGCCACGACATCCCATTTCATTGGGATGAACATGCCCAAAAAGCATTCGACGATCTTAAAATGGCACTCTCCAACGCCCCTTTAATTAGTTCACCCGACTATAATCGCGACTATATCCTCTACATATCAACATCAACTGTCTCAGTAGCAGGAGTTCTCATTCAAATCGGCAATGATGAACGTGAGCATGTCATTTACTACATTAGTAAAAACCTTTCAGGGCCACCCTTGAAGTATAATCACGAAGAGAAACTATCCCTTGCATTCGTCCTCGCAGTCCAGAAACTGCGCCATTACATTCTGCTTCACACAACTAGGATCATAGCAGATTCCAACCCCATGCAATACTTGCTCAGTTGTCGGCAAATTAATGGAAAATTTGCCATGGATCGTTATCCTTTAGGAGTACGATCTCAATTTTTCAACACCCAAGAGTAAGAAATCTCTCGTCCAATCAATCTGACAGCAGGTACAAATGAGGTGGCAATGTAGGCCCTACAGCTATATATAGTCCCTTTTTCCAAACTTCCAGACCCCATTCTGGGAGCTTCGGGTGTCCATTTTTCGATCCGGCTTTAGCCACGGGATCATCATCCCATCATCTACATCAAGATAGTCTCCGGGCCATTTTTTATCCTTATCCCCTAGGGAGCCATTTTTTTTCCATACCACGTTCAGGTACGCATGCTCATGTTCAAAATTATCAAATAAATGCTTGTATGTTCAATTCTCTTAAGATATTGTTCACGTTGGGTATTTGGTTTTTCATGTGTGCAGGTCCTTGGTCATCATACATTAGCATGACCCCTTCAGGTATATAATCAACACTGGCATGTAATCATTCTTTCTGAATCTCAATTGCATCCCCAGTCACACCCTCTACAATTTTCCCTTAGGGTCCCCATATCCGGCTTTGCAGTACCGCCACCTCCATTGCATTTTGGGTACTGTCACCTAGTAGCACTCTCCCCCACATGAGTTGTCCCATTCATAGTACCCCTTGGCACTTTGACACTCATGCCATTTTCAACCCTTTAGGGATGGGAGTCCTGATAGTCTTACATCATGTTGTGAATCAACCACATACTCCTTCTCCTCATTTTGCTAGCCTTCCCAACGGAATCCTAGGACACTTCCTCATGGATTCTTTTGACTGCACTCCTGCAACATCATTTACCCATCATTAGTCTGCCCATCCTCAAATTTCCCTCCATACATTTCCCTACTACAGAAACCAGCCTATGGGGCCCCCACCCTCCACTTTTTTTCTCCACCAACTTGCGCCACCCACAGGCCAAGCCATCTTACATTGGGGCACCCATTTTTGTATCTGCCTTATTATCCCCACAGTTTTTTTCATTCTTTTTGTAATCAATCCGTTATTTCCAGCATGTTACACAACTTTTTGTCGTCACCTTTGGTGACCTTCCTGGCAAATGCAACCCATGTCACCCTTGGTTGGGGCACTCCTTATCATCTACTCCTCTTGACATCGTCTATATACTCCGAGTATCCCACAGGCCACTTACCTCTACTCTTTGAGTTTGTTCACTTTGTCCCGCCTCTGGCACAACTTATCCCACGTCTTGTTGTCCCCCTGACACTCGACCTAGTCAAATGATTGCCGCCACTTATACTTCGCATATAACCCCAACCAAGGGCAGTCTTGAGTCTTCATACATCTTGAATTCATCCATGTACCTCCTCAGTTCCTAACCTCACCTAGTAGATTTCACGAAGCCCTTGCTTCTTGGAGTCACGTCCCCCTTTTGTCGACATCAACACAGTTTTCCAGAAGGGCGACAGTATCTTGACTCTCATTTTCCCTTCCAATGAGAGGTCTCGGATGGCACAGGGAGAACCATAATTTATCCTTGCTGTTGTTGACCCCCATAACATTCGACTTCAACACTTTCTCATGTTACTGTGGGTCTTACTTTGTGACTATTTGCAGTTGTTTCCTATATTTTCTGAAGACCTCTGAACTTGGCCGGGCTATCAATGCCTACAAAATTCATGATACTTCTTACAGGTGTCATTGCCTAATGTTCAGAGTATGTTCCTCCTCAGAATTGTCCTCTGACTTTATCACAAAACGCCCTCGAGGGCACTGCAGTTGTCTACATCAACACACAGTTTCAGTTACTATACAACACCCTTCTTTTTTGAGTTACATGAAATGAGCATGGGGCATGCCCGCCTCGTTTGTACACATTTTATTTTACACACCTTACAGAAGGTTGGGTCGTACAGGTTCCCTTCTCCCTCCAACGGGTCACTCTTGATACTCTCACTATCACTCTCTCTTACAATGACACTCTCAGTAGAAGAAACATTGATGAATTTCAGCTATACGTATGCTCCTAGCCTCATCCATTAGGGGGCATCTATTATCACTGAAATTTTGTCCGCAAATGGTTACAGGAATCCAACAGCTTCAAATAGTTATGAGTTCACCCATGGACCAAAATTACCAAAAAAACATTTCCAAAAGGTCCAAAAATATACAACCAGTTATAAAATTAAGGTGTGCTATGACTACACAGGGTGCGCGTGCACATGCACCATTCAAAAACACAAGAAAAGCGCACATGCGCACGATGCGTGACTGTGGTCGCTAAAATCCACACACATCTGAGAATGATGCATTTATGAGATTGGTCAGCCTCCCACCCACTTCTGGTTCAACTTCCAAGTTGATTTGACATCCAAATCTTGGCTGGATCTGACTGGGTGGCTGGTCAAAGACTTAAAAATTCCCTAAACAACCCCTTTTCACACTAAAATATGGTTGCACAATACCTCAAAGTGATGCTATAAAACAAGGCCATGGGTGCACTACATTTTAAAGGAATTCATTTGCAAGGTTATGCTGCTGCTATTCTCTTGGGGAATCCTCTTTTCTCATCAAGAGCATACTAGCATCATTACATTTGGGCAATCCATCTCACCTCTTGAGTGGATTAGTTTGGGATTCTTTTACCATTTCTTTCAAAGTTGTAAGAAGAGCTTAGTTGTGGGGGTCCAAGGACCCTCCCTTGGAGGAAGAAGGGACCCAAAGTCCTCTTTCTTCTTGGTGATTTCTTTTCACTAATATAATCCTTGCCATTGGTGACATGAGTCTTATTGGTTTTTTGTTCTTATGTCCTTATGCTCAATAGTTTAGTTGTTCTTTCATTTCTTAGTTTAATTCTTAGCTTAATCTTTTATGTTTCTTTTTCTAACCCTTTCCTTTACTGCTGTCTTGCTTAGCTAACCCAACTAAGCTTGTAAGCACCTCTGTTTTGCTCATTTAGGTGACAAAAGAGGTGCAACAAGGAGTATAGATCCACATTGTATATTCAGTGAATATACCTTTTATCAATATAATTATGGATCCACAGTGTATTTCATGGCGGCCATACCTAAAAAGTCTTTATCACTCAAGCATAGGTATGCCTACCTTGGGTTTTAAACATGTCATTAATGTTTGTTGGATGTTTGTGTGCAACTTCTATCAGGTTCTCTGCATCCCTACCCTTGCTTGAAAAAGTCTACAAAGTACTTCAGTCATCAGTTCCCATCTTCTAACTTCGCACTTTGGGGGAAATCTGTTACACATCAAAATTACTCACTAAGATGATGGCCTAGTGTCGTCATTACCAAATGTCATAAGTGTCGCATTTCGCCTAAAAGTGTCGCAAATAACATATTGTTGTCAAGAACACTTGAAAGACACCTCAAAGACTAGTTTTGAAGAGGATAAATCATTTGACAAAAAGTACAAGTCTTTTTCCATTGAAAAAACAACTAAAAAGTCAATTTTTGGAAGGGAGCGCTCCCCTATGCTCTGTTAGGGAGTGCTGACGCTCTATAACCTCTTCTGGGGGAGCGTTGGAACGCTTTGTACCCCATTCAGAGGGAGCATTGCCCCTTTTTTGGGTAAATTTTGGTCTGTTGAGGGAAATCAGGGAAGAATCCCCTCAATCTTTGAAAGTGGTTGGATTCGAATATGAGGTCAAGCCTCGATCTTAGGGAAGATCCTCAACTGAAGGAGAAGAATCCTCAACTTATCCTAAATATCTCTCAAGTGGTTAGGCCTCTCCAAGCCTATATAAGGAGGCCTTCTCATGGTGAAAGGGAGAGACATTGTAAAGCATCTAACTGACGATCTCATAAGGGAGATATCATTGAAGCATCAACATTCTGTGTGTGGATTATTTGAGCAAGGGTTTGGAAAAAGGGGGCTTGGTGAAGCTGTTGCACTACATCCATGGCTACAAGAAACACTTTGTTCTCATTAATATAAATTCATGCTTGGCCTGTTTCCTTTAAAGTTTGTGTATATGAACTTGTTTCTTTCATAGATTCATTATAAAGATAATAATAGTAGAGAAATAAGTATTGCTGTTGTTGCTCATTGTACCACAGGACCTTCAACTGAGCTTGGAGATCAAGATCATCCTGGAGCGAGCAAGGACAAACGTCAGTAAAAAGGTACTTGCCTTTCTTCCCTCTTCTTCTTTGATAGTTTATCTTTATGATAAAGGAATTTCAGTGTCCATAATAGCACTTTCTATCTTGGAGTTAGGGGTCTAGCATCCAAGAGGAAATCCACTTGTCTGCAGGGGGATTCTCCTGTAACACCAACTTAACCCAACGAGGCCCACATGAATTTTGGCACTTCATCTCCTAGGGTTAGGTTTTTGGATGTCTAGGGTTTTGGCATTCATGTTTATCATAAAAAGGCCTTCAGAGCCTCATTGTAATCATCTTTTGGAGAATGAGTGTAGCCGTCATATCTCTTCTCAGAGATAAAGCAACCACCATTCTAGTGAGCCTTGCACTCTGTATTTTTATAGTCTCTGTACATTTATTTAATTAATAGAAATCATGTATTGCTATATTTCTCTATTTTTGGAAATATTTGTGTGTATTTCATTGTAATATCTCTGCTTTCATTTTGTTCCAAAAATAATCCAGATCATAAGTCTAGATAGATATATGAGTGGATGAAAGCATATTGATAGGTGGAATTAGTTAGTCATAGGAAGGCAATTAGTGAAAGGCATAACAGAACAGGGGAAGATAAATTGCCAACATAAGCCATATCGTCAGAGGAAAGTATGTCCATTGATGTGAACTTGACAAGCCATGAAGACTTGAAGTCAAGTAACTTTGAATGCTTTTTATATATGTAAGTGAATTACAAGAGGAAGAACTAATGGAAAGCCAACCATGCAAGAGAGGAAAGGAAGTATATACATGAAACTCCATATTGATATACACAACATCTTGCAATCCCATATTGATCTACACAACATCTTGCAGAAAAGACAAGGAGAGATAAATCGTCAAAGGAAGAGATTAGGAAAGAAATATCAGAAACATGAAGATAGGGGGAGACATACCGATAGGGGGAGTTACCCTTTTTCCCATGATGTCAAAGGGGGAGAAAGAGAAATATCAAAAGCATGAAGACAAGGGGAGCATCCCCAAAGAGAGATACCCTTTTCCATTGATTTCAAGGGGGGAGAGAAACATGAGGATAGAAACATCGAAAGAGATAGATCAAGAGAATTGTCATAGGTGGAATATGAGTGTTGCCATCAATGCCAAAGAGGGAGATTGTTGGATAGTTGGTTTTGATTGATGTTGTTGGATAGTTAGTTATCATTGATGTCAATAGAAGTGGTTGTCATTGATGTCAATAGACATGATGGGTGCATCTAAAGAAGTCTACACGACACCCCATAGGTGTGGTCATGAAGCCTGAAGTTGTTTGAGAAATAAATACTGAAGGATAGTGTAAATGCATGTAACACACTCATAGATGGATAACCATCAACATGTCATTTCCAACGACATGCGATATGTCATGTAGTTCCTCATAGTTGAGGAGTTATGGGGTTATGAAGGTGGAAGCCCCGAAAAATGGTTAAGAATCTCATAAATAGTTACGAGTCATTAACTAAAGGGTAAAGTGGTTATAACAAGAAAGTACAGGTCGAACCTTAAGCTAATGAAACAAGTCACTTGGAAAAGTACAAATACACTTCAAGAAACCTCTCATTTGTACAAGGAAGTTTATTGAATATCTATCAAGTGAGCAAGTGATCTATTGGCTAATATGAGACAATGAATGTGAGGTAGTGAAGGAGAGCGAACGTGAAAGTTTCAACATCACAGAGGTGAGCGAGGGTTTATGTAAAACCCTAGTTTGGATGAACCCTGCGGGTCAAGCTATTGGTGTCCCGCGAGGCACCCCCATGTGTTGTACGACTATAGGATTAAATATATGTTTTACATGAGTTTTGAGGGTTGTGTCTTGATACATGTTTGAGCTGTGGTTGGAGATTTGAATATATGCTTGAGGTACACCTTGGTGATGTTATAGTACATTGATTAGAACATCTCTTGGATATCTTGGTATATGTCATGGTGATGTTTTCACATGCTTGAGGCACTTATTTATTGGCACATGTGTGAGGCATATACTTGGTATATGATCTTGATTTTTATGGTGCATGCTTGATCCATATTGTTGAGACATTGGCACATCTTGGATACTTGGCATATGGTTTGTTGTATGTTATATGCTTGAGGCATATCTTGGATGCATTGGAATATATCTCTTGGCACATGGTTGATGTACATGGTATGGTACATGGTTGATGCACATGTTATGGTGATGGTTTTTCTGTCCATGTGAGTGGATATAGTTATAGTTGGTTGATGCTGATATATTAGTGATAATGACAATGACAATGATGGTGACAATGACAATGAGAGGTTGTTATTGTTGATTTTTCATAAGCTATGTTAAGCATGAAGTTTATTCCTTTTTAGCATTTCACTTAACCATAAAAAATAATGTTGCAACAACCAAGATCACAAGAAGAAACACCATGCACAAGAACATAAGAAGTATCCTCGAAAACCCTTCTCAACAAGGGAAGAAAACACAACCGAATCCTTTTCTATAATCTTCAAGAGAAATACCTTCACCACCAAGAAACACCTAGCACACAAGAGGGTTCTTAAGCCCTAGAAGACTAGTGCCCAAGAGAGGTGCACACATTTTACCAAGTAGATGTATTTACTGTAATTTCCAAACACACAAGAAAGATATGATTCTACAATGGAGAATCATCCCTTACTTATATTAGATTTGTCCAATCAACAAATGCATCTATTGGTTCAACAGGGCTGACCTCTCTAAGTCACTTTATAATTTATTATTATTATTATAATTTATATTAACCATATTAATTATATTTTACATTTATTATTAATCAAATTAAGGTGGGTTGACATGTACCCTTTACATAACCATTAGGGTTACAGGCAGGTTTGACTCTTGAACAACATATAGCAAATGATCTGATACACCCACTAGTGCTCATCCACTAGGGGCACATCCATAGGGATGTCATAGCTTTGGCTCACTGCATTACACAAAAGAACCAGAGCTACAAACGTTCACCTGTGCTCATCCACAAGAACGTCCAATATACAGATCTTCTTTCCCATTGCCTCACACAGGAGAATCATCTGGAGTTCTTCTCACTCTCTGAATGGAGGAGGTCATCTCTATGTTCCTAGCTCTGTCTCAAGTAGGAACCACGTACCCTTCTTAGGGGATTTCTCTCAGGTTTGTAAGCTAAGAGAAAGACTTCACACAGCTGCAATGATCCACACCTCACAGGTTTGTAAGTTGGAGAATGTCTCACATAGCTTCATTCATTAACACTCCCTCTCAGCTAGGGAGGCATTCTTCATCATGCCAAGTATCACGTAGATGTATTTGGAATTTTGTCTTAGCTGGAGTTATCGACACTCCCTCTCAACTAGGGAGCCATTATTCACGAAGTTAATTTGGTGAAGATATCTGCAATCTTCTCATGTGTAGGAAGGTACTGAATGTGTATGATTTTCATCTGCATCAAATCTCTGAAATAAGGATATTTCATCTCATCGTATTTCGATCCATCAGGAAACACTGGTTTCTCAAGGATAATTACTCACGGCTCTTGGTTATCATCATAGGGTCCATCTCATGGTTAAGTAAATCTGTTAGAATCTTGTGAAGCCACATTGCTTTTCACACTCAATGCTTATATACTCTGCCTCTGTGGTACTCAAGGCCACAGAGTTTCATTTCCTGCTGCATCAGGAAACCATGGAAAACTTCATGGTAGGACATCGAACGAATGTGTTCTTCCGGTTCACTGTACTTTCTGTTCAATCTGAATTGACACATCCTACAAACTCAAGTTCACACTGGAGGCATATCTCAGGCCATATCCAACTGTGCCTTCAATACATGTTTTGCTGTTGTCTAGTGAGTCTGTCTTGGTTGACTCATTAAATAACTAGGCACATTCACTGCATGGCATGAACCAAGTTTGGTGTTAACCAGATACATTAGTGATCGAATCAACTGTGGATTAGTCTCGTCTGAATCATCACCAATCTTCTTCTTTAAATCCATCATGGTGTATTTTGCATTCTGTCATATTGAACTTCTTTAATATTTTTTACTACATATTTTCCTTGATTCAGGAAAATCTCATTGGTCCTCTGTCATACTTATTCTCCCAAGAAGTTGTGCATCATACTCAGATTCTTCATCTCGAATTTAGAATTCAAGGATTACTTCTATCCAACAACAAGGATTTCTGAGTAATTCATCAAATCAGGCTCTCGTCACCACACTGTAATGATATAGGTTTGGATCAACACTACTCTTGTTGAAATACAAACTCATCAAGAATCTATCTATGTGATATAGTTTCCAACTCATGGATGATAGTACAGATGGAAGTGTATCAGGTTCACTGGATCAGGTGTCTCACTATAGACAACTCCCTCTATTTACGAGAAACCTCTGGCTATAGATATCATTTTTTATTATTTCATGACACTTTCATTTGCTACATGCTTGATCATATAGATCCACTTGGAAGTTACCACAGACTTCCCTTTCTGGTCCCTGAGTAATATCTTATGCATCATTCTTTAAGATATGCTRGTATTCTTCTATTATGGCATCTTGCCATACTGGTTCTCTTGTTTCTTCTCTAAGACAAGGAGTCTCAACATCAATGAAGTGGCTCACGATTGAAGGATAGCTCGAAAATCTCTTTTTCTTTCTCAGAATGTGCCTTGAGATCCTTGTATGTTTCTATGCCTCTTGCAGAGTGAGTCTATGTAGGAATTTTATGCCCTATTGCAATATCTCTGAACATATCAACTGGAGAAAATGGATAACTTGGAGTAATGTCTGTCTCCCTCTGAATTTCTGAAGGGGGAGAAGGTATTGTCTCACTATCAATATCTATCTGAGATTATTTGGGTCTTTAAAAACAAACAGTCTCTTCTTCAAGGACAACATCTCTGCTTGTCTCAATCTGTCTCTGACTAGGGATGTCTTTGAAGATTCACTGTATCCTTTCTTCCTAAAGAATCTAGCTTGTAATTCTTCACTTTGGGTACATGAAAATACATTGGGCATCCAAATAACTTGAAGTGTTCAATCTCAGGCTTTGTTCCGGTGAAGAATTCTTCGGGAGTTATGTTTTTCAAAGTCTGGTGAAGACTCTTGTTCTGCACATATACTGTGTCATGCATGCTTCTTCCCATGGAATCCTAGAAGGATTATGATCATGCTTTGTAGCATTCAATGATGGTTCTATTCTTCTTCTTTCTCAAATGGTTTTGACTCCTTCTGAGTCAAGTGACTCCCTATGAAGGATAAGCATCTTCTTTTCTTATTAACCTATTTGAACTAAGAAAACAAAAAGAACCAACACAAGAATATCTCCTAAAGGAGAATAATGAGTACATTTCTAGAATCAAAACATTTTAATTATTGTTGTCACAACTACAACACCTACTTGTAATGTAGAAACCTTAGAAATAAAGGTTAGATGCATGATAATTAAAATAGTCAAACTTGGCGTCTTCACTTCCAGTGTGTTGTTCCTTTGAATGCACTGAGATCCCTCTGGATCCACAATTGAAACAAGGGTTCCTTCCTCCATAGACTAGGAGGTAGATTTTGTTGGTGTAGCTTCCTGTGGCCACCTGCCACTTCTACATTCTATAAACAGACTTGTTTTCCCCTGTAGCCACCTTGTATCATACAAGTCTTTTCATGAACCCTGTAGCTACTTTTTCCAAACTGTCTCAAATTCGTCTTCAATACGCTGACCCAAAAGTCTCTTTTCACTGCCCAAGAATATGCCTCAGACTTCACTGGAATTTGTGCAAAGAAAAGACCTTAGAAAAACTCAACCTTGCATACATGAAAGTCTTCCCTAGATCACCCTTGATCTGTAACTTTCATTTTCTGTCTTCTTATGCCATAACAAGTCCTTTCTTTGATCACAAGATTCCCTTCATATTTATACTACCATAAGACATTCAAAATATTTTCTTTCTACTTACATATATCTGCCTCTCTGACTGTCCAAAAGAATCCTTGAACATCTCTGAAATTCTTCTTAGGATAAGTACCGAGAACATGCCTCAAATTGTAGCTAACAACCCTGGTAAGAATTGCCTTGATCTCTGATACAGTATGGGCCTCAGATCAGGTCTGAAACTTATAAGTGTAACCCAGAAAATTTTCTTTTCGCTGCCTCAGAAATCTTGGCCTAACAGTCTCCCTCAGATTAGCTTTTAATCTCTGTTACAAGACAAGCTTCAGATCCGCCTTCAAGACTGCTTACTTTCACTTCAGATTGGCCTCAGATCAGAGTGCCTAAATTTACCTTAGATCTGGTCTTAAAATAGGCATGAAATTTGCCTTATCATTTTGTTTAAAAAAACCTTTAGAACAAGCCTAAATTTTGTTATACAAACAGTCCTTTTGATCAGCTTCAAAAAACTTACAATCCATCAACCTTTTCTTGCTATCATAGCCTTAGATAGTCTTCAACAAAACCAGACTCCAATTTTATTTTAACTCCACGGTTAGGAGGAATGTTAGGTCTGTTGCTGTTAGGCACCTTCTAACTATGGCAGCCTTAGAGGGGTCTCTTCTTGCTGTGGCTATCTATTAAGACCCTAAGCAGGGCTCGACCAAGGCCAAGAGGCCTGCAACCAACCTTAAAATGGACAGTCGACTCTCCCTTTTAGNACGGTTAGGAGGAATGTTAGGTCTGTTGCTGTTAGGCACCTTCTAACTATGGCAGCCTTAGAGGGGTCTCTTCTTGCTATGGCTATCTATTAAGACCCTAAGCAGGGCTCGACCAAGGCCAAGAGGCCTGCAACCAACCTTAAAATGGACAGTCGACTCTCCCTTTTAGTAACTGTAGGCTCCGACCTCTTTCACAGAATTTTGGGGCAGCTTGTGAGGTTTCTCCTAGGCTCCTACCTTTTAATTTATGGCTATAAGCTTCGGTCTCTTATTTTCCACATAGATGTTTCCTCTCCAGTCTTGTTTTCATACACGATAGAAGGGAGTTCCAGCCTTCTTCCTCTTTATACCTACAACAACGTTTTGGCATACATTTCCTTCAAATATTTGGTGTGAAATGGTTTTCTTCAAGACTGCTCTGATACCATGTTGATTTTTCACAAGCTAGGTTAAGCATGAAGTTTATTCCATTTTAGCATTTCACTTTACCATAAACAATAATGTTGCAGATGTTGGGTATGTGTTATATTATTTGCATGTCTGTGTGTGTGGGCGCGTCAGATATGACAACTGCGTCTGGCGATCCCTCAAAGTAGTGCTCTGTTTGTGCCGTGTGCGCCAGGTGCTTTCCTAGGGGGTTCCTAGGGGGGGCAGGTATTCTCCCCTTGGTTCCGTGCAGTGTTCGGGGCAACGCCCCGAAATTTTTTTTGGGGTCTTTTTTTGCTATTTTTAGTGGTTTACTAAAAATAATCATGGTTTTAGGGATTAGGGTTTTGGTATCTACAGAATACTTAAAAACATTGTATATATTGTATAGTGAATGGTGAAATTCTATATAATGAATATAAGAAAGGTTTTCTCGGTTGAGGGTTTCCGGTATAAATCTCTGTGTACGATGTGAATGAGCCATTGATTAAATTTTGTTTTGCTTAAGAATCTATATGCATTGCTTTACTTCATAGGTTTAAAACTTACATGTGGTATCAGAGATCATTTTTGGCTTCAGAGGGACGCCTTTGTTGTTGAGGGTTTGGCTTGGTCTTGATAGATCAAGTTTATCTCGGCTCTGTGATAAACTTGGGTTTAGTGGGAGATTTTGCAGTGGAGATTTGAGTATAGAAAGAGGAATGGTGAGCTCATCTAGAATCGAGATAGAGAAGTTCAATGATAAAAAATTTGAGCTATGGAAGCTCAATATGGAGGACCTTCTTGTATACAAAGAACAATGGATCGTTGTGGATCCTGGTACACAGCCTACTGGTACACCGTCTACTAGCACACAGGCTACTGGTACACAACCTACTAATACACAAATTTTTAGTACGCAAGCTACTGGTATGTCAAAGGAAGATTGGGAGAAGTTGGACAGAAGAGCAAGGAGTACTATTCGACTCTGCCTAGTAGATTCGGTGTTGTTGAATGTCTCAGGAGAATCTACAGCCAAGGAAATATGGGATAAGTTGGGGAATTTGTATCAATCAAAGTCCCTGGTAAACAAGTTGTTTCTTCGAAAGAAGCTGTATCATCTTAGGATGGAAGATGGAGATTCTATGACAGAACATATAAATGCCTTTAATACTCTGGTAAGTCAACTTGGCTCTGTTAATATTATGATTCCAGAAGAAGATAAGTGTATTACTTTGTTATGTTCTTTTCCAGACTCTTGGGATAATCTGGTTGTAGCAATAGGTAGTGCCACTCAATCTACATTGAAGTATGAGGATGTAGTTGCATCCTTGTTATATGAAGAGATGAGGTGAAAAATCATGGATGGACACAACACATATGCTTTATTTGTAAGTGGGCGTACCCAAGATAGAAACCCCGATAAGCCTTCGGGGTGGAGATCTAAATCTACAAGTAGATCTAAGTCTCCAGGAAAATCTTTGAGGAAATGTTGGAAGTGTGGTAAAACAGGGCATTATAATAAAGATTGCAAGTCTAAGAAGGTTGAAAAGCCAAAGGGATCTGATAGTACCTCTTCCACATAGGCAAAAACCTCCACTAAAGAAGGTGGTGATGTTTACCTAGCATCTACAAGTACACATGCAGACCGTGATGTATGGTTGATCGACTCAGGTGCATCATACCATATGACTCCTCATAGGGAGTGGTTCTCTAAATATGAAAAATATGATGGTGGTGATGTATTCCTAGGAGATGACTCGACAAAAAAAATATTAGGACGTGGAAGGGTTAAGTTGCTGCTAAAAGATGGAAGGATTATAACACTCCCAGGGGTTCTGTACATTCCAAAACTTTCCAGGAGCCTAATATCTGTAAGCAAGTTGGATGATGCAGGAGTGGATAATGTATTTGGAAAGAACACTTGCAAGATGGTACAAGGGGAAATGGTGTTGATGAGGGGAGTTCGGTGTGGAACTCTGTACAAGTTGTTGGGAAGCACTTATACTAATGGGTGTAACAATTCTGTTGTCCTTGAGTAGACAAATAAAGAAGACAAGACCAATATCGTCCCTGTAAAGAAGACCATGTTGTGGCATCAAAGACTGGGGTATATTGGAGAAAAGGGCCTTCGAACACTACACAGTAAAGGCATGGTTGAAGGTATGTCTAATTGCACTCTGGATTTTGATTTTTGTGAACATTGCATATATGGTAAACATAATTGAGTAAGATTCCCATCTAGTGCTACAAGAGTAAAGGGGATCTTAGAGTTGATACACAGTGATGTGTTTGGACCTCTTTATGTCCCATCCCTAGGTAAATCTGTGTATTATGTTTCATTCATAGATGATTTTTCAAGGAACACATGGATTTATTTTCTTAGAAAGAAATCTAAGGTATTTGATAAATTTAAAGAGTTTAAGGCTTTGGTAGAAAATCAGACAGAGAAGAAAATAAAGGTATTGAGAACAGATAATGGTGGAGAATTCTGCAGAAATGAATTCGAAGAATTATGTAAGAATTGTGGTATAGCAAGGTAGAAGACTACTCCATACACTCCTCAGCAGAATGGAGTTGCAGAAAGGATGAACATGACACTGATGGAAAAAGCAAGGAGCATGCTCAGCGATGCTGGGTTAGAACAAGAATTCTGGGTAGAGGCAGTAGGTATAGCATGTTACCTGGTTAATCGATCACCTTCATCAGCATTGGATGATAAAAATCCACACGAGGTATGGTCTGGAAAGAAACCCTCTCTTCAACATCTTAGAGTGTTTGGTTGTGATGCTTATGTAGATGTTCCAAAGGAAAATAGAAGTAAGCTGGATAAAAAGGATGAAAAGTGTATCTTTATTGGTTATAAAGATGGTGTGAAAGGTTATAAGCTTTGGAACCAAGAAACCAAGAAACCAAGAAAACTGTTTACAGTCGAGATGTTGTTTTCAGAGAGGTAAAAGATGTGTCCAAACAAGAATTGATACCAATGCAAGACGAACCTGAGAAAATAGAGCTTGAGTTGGATGATGCAAAATCTGAATCATCTGAAGAAGAGGAAGCAAAAGAAGAAGAAGAAGAAACTCATACCCTAGTATTGAGGAGATTAGTGAGAGATATAAGGCAACCGTAAAGGTATAGTCCACCTGATTTTCATTCCAATTTTGCTTTATCTATTACTGATGATGACCCCAGAACTGTCAGGGAAGTAGTGAATTCAGAGGATAGTAAACTCTGGAAGAAGGCCATGGTTGAAGAAATGGATGCCTTGGATAAGAATGAGGCATGGGATATAGTTGAGTTTTCATCTAGAAGAAAATCAGTTGGTAGCAAATGGTTGTTCAAGAAGAAGTTTAATGCACAAGGTAAAGTGGAGAAATACAAAGCTCAATTAGTAGAAAAAGGTTATTCCCAGGTAGAGGGAATTGACTTTGGTGAGATTTTTTCTCCTATTGCTAAGTTAACTTCTATTAGATTTCTTTTATCTATTGCTATTGATTTTGATCTTGAAGTGGAACAGATGGATGTGAAGACAACATTCCTACATGGGGATCTAGAAGAAGAAATCTACATGAAGCAGCCAGAAGGATTTGCAGTGAGGGAAAGAAAGAGTTGGTCTGTAAGCTAAAGAAGTCACTATATGGTCTGAAGAAATCACCTAGGATGTGGTACCAAAAGTTTGACACATACATCCTTGGATTGGGATTTGTAAGAAGCAGGGCTGATCACTGTGTATATTCCAAGAAGGTTGGTAATCACTTCATTTATGTAGTGTTGTATGTTGATGACATGTTGTTGGTACGAAATAACATGGATGTTATCAAGGAGGTGAAATCACAACTATCCTCCAAATTTGTCATGAAGGATCTTGGTGCTACTAACTTCATTTTGGGAATGGAGATTAAAAGAGATCGTGCAAACATGAAACTCTGGTTGAATTAGAGAAAATATGTTGAGACGATATTGCAGAGGTTTAATTTGCATGGAAGTAAACCGGTCAAGGTTACTATTCATATAGGTGTAAAGTTATCTGCAGATCAGTGTCCCAAGACACAGGAAGAAGAAGAGGACATGTCCCATGTTTCGTATGCCAGTGCAGTTGGCAGTTTGATGCATGCAATGGTCTATACTAGACCGAACATTGCACATGCAATGGGAGTTTTGAGCAGGTATATGTCAAAACTAGGGAAGGAGCATTGGACAATAGTAAAGAGGGTCTTCAGGTATCTTCATGGCACCACCAGTTATGGATTGTGCTACCAAGGAAGACCGAGATTGGACAGAGTGGTGGACATACATGGCTTTGTTGCTGTAGATTGGGCTGGAGATCTGGATCGCAGAAGATCTATAAGTGGGTATGTGTTAAACCTATTTGGAGGAGCAATCAGTTGGATGAGAAAAAGACAGGCTGTAGTGGCACTCTCAACTACAGAAGATGAATACATGGCAGCCACTCATGCAAGCAAGGAAGAAGTATGGTTACAAAGATTGTGTTCAGGTATTGGGTTGGTACAACAAGTAGTGAGACTAGATTGTGATAGTCATAGTGTAATCTTCCTGGCAAAGAACCCAACTTATCATTTGAAGACAAAGCATATTAATGTTCAGTATCACTTTGTGAGAGACATGGTTGAGGAAAAGAAGGTGTTGATGGAAAAGGTTGACACTTTGAAGAATGTTGTAGATTCATTAACAAAGTATGTGAGCACAGAAAAGTTCTCCTGGTGTAGAGTAACAATGGGCATTGCTTCCCTGGATTGTTGACTATATAATCCCCTGGACCCCTGGATGCAAAGAAAACAACAAGTGGGAGAATGTTAGGTATGTGTTATATTCTTTGCATGTGTGTGTGTGAGCGCGTCAGATATGACAACTACGTCTGACGATCCCTCATAGTAGTGCTTTGTTTGTGCCGTGTGTGCCAGGTGATTTCCTACGGGGGTCCCAGGGGGGGCAGGTATGCCCCCCCTGGTTACGTGCAACATTTGACACTGGGCGTAGCCTAGGGCAGCGCCCCCAAATTTTTTTTTGGGCATTTTTTTTCTATTTTTAGCGGTTTACTAAAAATAATCCCGGTTTTAGGGATTAGGGTTTTGGTATCTACGGAATACATAAAAACATTATATATATTGTATAGTGAATGGTGAAATTCGATATAATGAATATAAGAAAGATTTTCTCGGTTGAGGGTTTTCGGTATAAATCTCCGTGTACTATGTGAATGAGCCATTGATTAAATTCTGTTTTTCTTAAGAATCTATATGCATTGCTTTACTTCACACCTTTAAAAATTATAGCAACAACCAAGATCACAAGAAGAAACACCATGCACAAGAACACACAGAGTATCCTGGGAAACCCTTCTCAACAAGGGAAGAAAAACCAACCAAATCCTTTGCTATAATATTCAAGAGAAAGATCTTCACCACCAAGAAATACTTAGCACACAAGAGGGTGCTTAAGCCCTAGAAGACTAGCGCCCAAGAGAGGTGCACACCTTTTACCAAGTAGATGTATTTGCTGTAATTCGCAAACACAGAAGAAATATATGATTCCACAATGGAGAATCATCCCTTATATTAGATTTTTCCAATCAACAAAGGCGTCTATTGGCTCAACAGGTCTGACCTCTCTAAGTCACTTTATAATTTATAATTTATTATTATTATTATTATTATTATAATTAATATTAACCATATTAATTATCTTTTACATTTATTATTAATCACATTAAGGTGGGGCCGACATGTACCCTTTACATAACAATTAGGGTTACATGCAGGTCTGACTCTTGAACAACATATAGCAAAAGATCCGATACACCCACTAGTGCTCATCCACTAGGGGCACATCCATAGGGATGTCATAGCTCTAGCTCACTACATTACACAAAAGAACCAAAGCTACACACATCCACTTGTGCTCATCCACATACACGTCCACTCTACAGATCTTCTTTCCCACTGCCTCACATAGGAGAATCATCTGGAGTTATTTTCACTCTCTGAATGGAGGAGGTCATCTCTACATTCCTAGCTCTATCTCAGGCAGGAACCACTTACCCTTCTTAGGGGATTTTTCTCAGGTTTGTAATCTTAGAGAAAGACTTCAGATAACTACAATGATCCACACCTCACATGTTTGTAAGCTGGAGAATGTATCACACAGCTGCATTCATCAATAGTTGTATCAGTGATAGTGGCAGTTACAGGTTGATTAGTGGTAGTGTCAGTTTGAGTCTACACTTATGTTTTAGGGCAACAAAATGAGGCAAGGAAAGGGGGTTGTAGACTCCTTCCAGTTGGTGCCAGAGAAAACGGGGAGTTAGAGATTCGTTCAGGTTGGAGCTTGTAAATCAGGGGGTCGTATCCTCCTTCCGGTTGGTGCTAGAGAATTTAGGGATTCAACTCCCTGAGTAGCCAACCCCTTCTGCAAATTCTAGTGTACTGTATATCTATGATTGTTTATTATGCACTAATGAATGATACTGTTTATGATGCAATGATATACTCGATGCATAAGTGATAACCAATTGTATACTGTTGATAAAGTTGAAGTTTATGTATATTGTGATTGAAAGTGGTAAAAAGTTCTCACACTGATTCACCCCCCCTCTCAGTATTCCAACACTTCTATTTGCATCCATTACTTTACATCCTTTTGAATGAAAGATAACATTGTGTCTTTGGTCACACATTTGAATTGCACTCAACAAGTTATGTTTTAGACCATCTACATACAACACATTTTGTGCTTTGGTCTTTCCATTTTTATCTTCATCTAGTACAACAATTCATTTTCCTCTAATTCTAGTTGGAGCATTGTTTCCAAAGGTAACATTACCACCTTTTTCTTTAGTTAGGAATTCAAACTTACTCTTGTCTCCTGTCATGTTCTTGGAGCAGCTTCTATCAATATACCATTGATTTTCTTGATTTTTGGCATATAGAGCCAATCCACAATTTTATTGGTTTTTATTTTTCTTCCTCCAAACCTTGGTAAAATCTTCTTGTCTATCTTGCTTATAAATAGACAACATCTTGTTTTTTCACTCACTTACCTTGTATCCAAAATTGTTGCATATGTGGCATTCGAGGTCATTTAGTAGAGGAGAGAAATCATTGTTGAAGGAATTTTGATACATATCCATTCGAGGTTTATTAAATCTCATTCCTATATTTAAGTTATGTTTAAAAGTCCAACAACTCACAACCTTATTTCCGAAGTTGCCACAAGAGAAACAATATCCATAGAAAAAATTTGGATGCCTTGGAATGAAAAACTTACTTGTAGGAATCATTCTTTTTCTTCCATCTTTATAGGATTCAGGCGCCTGTTGCTTCCTTGCTTCATAGTTGGGATGGTCCAGTTCTGACTTTTCTTCTCATCATCTTTTGACTTGTTAAGTTGACCCTTGAGAGCATTTACATAGCTTGTAGGTTTCTCACTAGTTGATATATTGGTGCTTGATTCTCCTTTGAAATTTTTCAGACTTTCCTTATATCCTATCCCTATCATGTCATCTGGTGATCTTTGATTGCTGAGAATGTTATCTAGAGTTTTAGATCCTTTTATGAGTTTCATTTTAATTTTGGATTTCTCTATGTCCTTTCTAAAGGAAACTATTTTTGCTTCTAGTTTGTCACATATGTTCTCTTTTTATTTTATTTGATTCATAAATATGTCTTCCTTTATTTTGGATTCTAGATGGATTTTTAAGATGACTATATCCTCGTTGATATCTTTGTCTTTTATTTTTAAAACTGTAGCTATTCTTTTTCTTGAGTCGAGATATTTCTTCCAGAGCACTAATGAGTTCTCCTTCCATGTCTACTACAACTTCACACTCTTATGTGTCTGTTTTTTCTTGATCAAATTTGTGTTGTTCGAAAACCATGATAAGTTTTTCATCTAGAGTTGTATTTGATTCATATTCTTCTTCTTCAGTGTCTGAAGAGCTATTGCTATCATTTTTTGAATAAAAAATGTTCCTTTTATAAGACTTTTTATCCTTAGGTTTGTTCTTTCCTTTTCTTTCTTTTTCATTTATGTTGTTTTGTTTGAAAGGAAATTTAGATGAAAAATGACCAACTTTACCACAATGAAAGCATTTGAATGGTAAGATACCTGTATATTTTCCAGAGCCCCTCGTCAGTTTCCTTACAAATTTAGCTTCTTCTTCTTCTTCTGAGAAATGTTCTGATGAATCATGATCTTGAGATGTTGATGATTTGAATGATGCCTTAAAGACTGTGTCCTTTAGATCCAGCTGCTCTTTCCTCATCTTCATCTCATAAGCAGTTAGAATTCTATGGAGCCTATCCATAGTCAATTTATATAGTTCATGCATTTATTCTATAGCATAAACCTTTGCATCAAGTCTTGAGAGAAGAGATCTTAGAACCTTCTGAACTACTATAGCTTCAATCTTCTCACATATCCCTTTCATATTGTTTACCATCTCATCTACTATGAGAAAGGATCCTATTACATTTTCATCTTCACTCATTCTTATCCTTTCAAATTGCATTCTGAAAGCTTGAAGTTTGGCCAACTTTATTTTCTTGTTCCCTTCATAATTGTTTACTAGTTTGTCCCATATTTCCTTGGCAAATTCCAATAGCATTACTTTGAAATTTTTTGTTTATGAAAGTCCTCCTTGGATGGAATTCATAGCTCTTGCATTATTGTAGTAATTTTTCTCACTGGCTTCATTAGTTGGAAGAGTAGTTGGGATTTATAACCATCTACCACAATCTGCCAGACTTCCATCCCAAGAGACATCAAGTAGTCTTCATTTTGATTTTCCAAAATGAAAAATTTGTTCCATTGAACATAGGAGGTCTGGTTGAAGAAAAATAATTTTGAATTGCCACACTTTCTGTGTGATATTCCTTCCATTTGTTAGGCTGTTACTGAAGGAAATTTCTTTTTGATACCAATTGTTATAACTTACAACAATACTGATAGGGAGGGGTGGATCGATATTGTATCGGATTTTTCACTTTTGTTTTCTTTTAACAAATTAAAGTTATTTAGAAGTGCTTACTTAATCAACAATACAAGAAGAACAAAAAATACAACACAGAAAACACATTACACCAAAATGTTTACATGTAAAACCAATGCGGGAGAAAACCACAAAACATCTTTCTTTATGTTCCTCAACAAGCACCAACTTACAATTTACAATTATTCAATTTTGACAAGCACCCACTTATCATAGATGAGTACACCAATCCTCTCAGGCACCAACCTGTCGCAAAAAAATGAGGACACCAATCCTCTCATGCACCAACTTGTCACAAATAATGAGGACACCAATACTCTCAGGCACCAAACTGTCGCAAAAAATGAGGACACCAATCCTCAGTGAGATTCAAATCACCCTGCCACCTTGAATTCAATTCAAAACTATTCTTACAGAACTGGACCTTTCTCTAAAAAAAATTATATATATATATATATATATATATTTTTTTTTCATGATTTTATTGTATTTAATTTCTCATTTCTCTTATTTTCTTTGTCACAAATATTTATATATTTAAAAATTTAAATTTATATAATTTATAAATAATGATTTAGTTTATTGTATTGAGAGTAGTGAGATACTCTATAATTCAGTTCCCGGAGATGTTGTTATTGTACCAAGAGTAATGAGGTACTCTACAATTCACTATGAGAAAGATATAGTAACTTAATGTTAGATTAGATAAAATTACATTTAAAACTTATTTTAAAATGAATCTAAGCTGATAGTTAAAATGGAGTTGTAAAACCATGCATTATGAATTAATAATGAGATAAAATATCACCACTTTAATAACTC
>JASDQU010010784.1:312303-336512 GCA_032191745.1 Picea mariana | reverse complement strand
TTTCTTAAAGTATAAAGTATGAATAATTATTTTATCCTAAGTTCTAAAGATGGGGACAAGTGGGCCAAAGTAGCTCCCAACATGACAAGTGTCAAGTTGGGAACATGCATACATATTGTTTGGACTTAGTTCATTTTGGGGGGATTCCTTCCATCATTCAGTCAATCATACCATGACCATTCAGACACCCATTGAGCGATCCTTCATACCTTCATGTCACTGTACCTGGACCTATATCCATAACCATACATGTTTGTGTACCTGGTTAGCTGGGGAGTTGGACTGAAGAAGCGGGTTTTAAGGCCTATGGGATATTGAAGGGGTGGGTTGTCAGGCTCATAAGAAATTTCTCTCTGGGTGAGGGAATTGATTTCCTGAAGGTGCTAAACTGCAGCTACAGGGATATGAGACTTCAGGTCTGGCTTGTTCTTGAAGCCCAAAAAGGAAGTGGGGTAGCCGAAGGACTGTTGAGCAGAGAAGGGGCACACTTCCTGGGGTGGGATAGGCATGTGGGGAATGAGGGACTGTAGGTTGTTAGTTTGAGTTGGCACATATGATAGAGACTTTCATGTTGTCTATGAGCCATTAGACTGGTTAGGAAACCCTGTACCCAAGTGGATTTTAGTCCCATCTCAGGGGTGACCCACTGCTGAGAGTGATGAGCAATGTGGTCTAAGGCTGGGTGGTTCGTGGAAGGTCTGCACTTAGTTGGTGATATTCCTACTAAGATAAGTGTCAATTGTGTGATAAATGTACATGTTGCATTATTATTTACGTGTTTATTTTTATGGGTTTATCATATGTTTGGTTATAACTGCCTTTATATTTATGGATATTTCTTGTATATGATGCATGTATATGTTTACTATTATTTCAGTATGAATCCGTGCATTTAAAAAATGTATTTTTTTGTTTACGTTTTATATATAAAGTTCTGCAAGAGTTCCATGTGTATATATTTTAATTGCATGCAGTTCGAAATTTTTATGTGGCATAGCTCAATTGGATGCTGGGTATGTTACAGTATGTTAAGCATAGAATGAAATCATTTTCTAGAGTAGCATGGCCTAGCATGGGTGGTCGGGGATGTTACATTGTCCAAGGCACACTATGGTTTTTTCTAGAAACGTTTTCCCACTTAGATTATACCCGAGACTTGGGTTATTTACCTACTCAAATAAATGTACATGTGCATACCCTATTTACCATTCACACATGCTTTTCACAGACATATTCTTGCTGCTACCTCATTACATACAGATACTATTTAAAATCAAAACATAAGACTTCTTGAGAAGATATACATTTTATGCAAATATCATACATCTCTAGAAATACACAGTCAAGCTCCAAAATCATGATCATACATACCATTCAATCCATACATGTATTCAAGTCAATTCATGGAAAAATACAAGTTACTTATCTACAAATATGAGATATTTTGACCACTATTGAAGGGTGAGATGCTCTCCACTCAACCATAGGCAAGACTTCACTATGAACTACTACAACTAGCCACCCTCGAGCCAGAGTACGATGCCACGAGAGGATTTCTACAAGATTTTCAAGGAGCATATGCTAATTCTGCCCTTCCTTGTTACCTAAACCAGAGACCTATCTATTTCTCTAGTGCTCTGGCCTATACACATTCGTGTGTGTCCCCTCTGTCTATCCCTATGCCCTTATTTTTGTGTCTTCTCCCCCAAGCCCTCGCGGGTCATGCCAGAAGTTTCTCGATGGTACTCTTCCCATCCTTGTTAGACAATTGGCTTAGGTTGATGGAAAGTTGGTATGGATTGTTGGTTTTCATTTATTTCAACCATTGGAGAGTGATATTGTAGATTGATTTCAACCCTTAGTGATTGATGTCAACCCTTGGAGAAAGTCTGGTAGCGAATTCCGGTAGCACAAAGGTTTGGGTAATTGACCCAAGGTTTTTTCATGTATAATGGTATGATTTTTAATATATTTGAAGGTAAGACTATTCTATATGGATAGTACATGTAATTCCATTTTTGGTGGTATGTGGAAAATCACATAACTCCTCGTGGTTAGAGAGTTATGGCCATGAGAAGTTGGAGAACCCAGGTTTAGGTAGTGGACCCAAGTTTGTTTGATGGATAATGGTATGAGTTTTGATATATTTGCAAGAAAGAATATTCTATATGGATAGTACATGTCATTCCATTTCCATTGGTATGTGGAACGTCACATAACTCCTCATGGTTAGAGATTTATGGCCATGTGAAGTTGGAGAACCCTCGTGAGTCATCTAGAAGCCTCANCTTGAGGAAGCTACATGAAAGTATAAATAAGAGGCAAGGCTCTCTCATTTTAATCACACTTGATCATATTGAATATCTATAGGTGACTAAGGTAACCAAAGGATATCTAAGATGAATTTCAGAGGGAAGGTGAAGTAAAAAAGGCCAAAATTCAAGGGAGGATAAATTCTTTTGATGATGCTTTCTAAGGTATATTATTTACAGGTCATCTCACCATTTTCACAATAACTTTTTTTTCTAGAATGATTCAAACCATGAAATTTGGAGGTTGTTGAGAAAACATATCCAAGTATCTATGGTACAAATTTCATCTTGTGGTTCATTGTATTTTTTGAGTTACACTCCCTGGAAAATAGGGTTTGTGGCTAGTCCTGAAACTAATCTAAAACAAGTGTTTCAAATAAAAACATCATAACTTCTTCATAACAGATCCAAATTCAATAAGACCAAATTTTTTGGTTAGAGTACAGTCTGTAGTATTCTGTGTACCATTTTCAGATCCATACAACAAATATTTCGTGCAAGGCACGCTCTACTAGTTCTCTCTCTAGAATAAGCCAAAATTCAACAAGGTATGCCATTTTTGCTATAACTCCTTTTCTGAGAGGTTCCAAGTAGTGACACCTGAAGGAATTGCATAAAACACCCTGAAGAACATTGTGTACTATTTTCAGATCTTTATTCATTACAAGTACATAGTTATGATTAATGAAAGTTAGGGTTGTTGACTAATCCAAAATTAGTCATGTGAGACTAAAGTAAAGTTTGATAAAATGCTAGTCTCTTGTTGTTAAAGTTAAGGAAGGTTTTCAGGTATGTGATCATATACACCAAGTCTATTGCAGAGTTACAAATCATATTTGGATGATGAAATTGATGAGGGATTTTGGTTGAGGTACATGTTGGGTACATGGTTGAGACAAGTAGTTGATGAGTTGGCACATACATGAGGTGTATAGATGATGATTTTGGTACATATTGATGAGTAATAGTTGATGAGTAGTTGATACATGATTGGTACATGGTTTGAGGCACTTGTTAGTAGTATTTTTGACACATGGTTTATGGATGATGTAGCATAATTGTATTGGTATATTATTGTAAGCACATATTGATCTTGGTAATGATTATGAGTTGTTGTGTTATGCTTGGTTGATGCACATCTTTGAGGGTTGTCTTGGTGATTGATCTTGGTGATTAGATATGATTTGGTTGATAAGATTGATGAGATAGGTTGTTGTGATAGGTTGGTTGGACAGGTTGTTGTGACATGTTATTTGTATAGGTTTGGTGCATGGTTGATGCACTTGTTCATGGTACAGGTTGGTGCATGGTTGATGCACTTGTGCATGGTTCAGGTTACTGGTACAGGTTGATTACAGGTTGAGGTACAAGCTGATGCATGGTTGATGCATGGTTCAGGTGATTGGTATAGGTTGTTTGGTGCATGTAGATTGGTACAGGTTTACAACAGTATATCTCATAGTGATAGTGTGACAGTGGTTCCATCATTCTTCTTCTACGTCAGGGTGGTTGGACGGGGAAAGGACAAATGGTTGTAGTCACCTTCTCATTGTAGACAAAGAACATAGGGGGTTGTGGCCTCCTTCTGCTTGTATCTAGAGAATTGGGGAGTTGGAGCTTCCCTCAGGTTGTAGCCTGAGAAACTAGGGGGTTGGAGCCTCCTTCCAACTGCAGCTAGAAAACAGAGGATGTTGGTGCTTCCAAATGAATGTAATTCTTAAAGACATATAAGAAAAATCATTCTGTGGTTTTCTCCTTCTTTGGGTTTCCATGTAAAACACTAGTGTATTGTGTATGTGTGTGATTACTCATTTGTTCATTGTTTATTTACTCTGCAACTATTGGATGATAATGCTACATTGATATAACACTTGCATTTTATGGTGAAAAAGGATTACATGCTCTATTATTGATTCACCCCCCTTCTCAGTAATCCAACAATCCTTCCGTAATTTTTCAAGGGGACTATTCTGACTACCAACTTGACTGGTGTTGATGGGGCCTAAATCCCCTGACTCAACAGTAGGAACTAAACCTACCATTGAGGCCCAATTAGACTTTGTAGCATTTAAGATGGAATGGTTCTTCAGACATTGCAATCTGACCGATTTATCGTTGGGATTTATGTTTTCTTGTGAAGGCTTTTCCTTTAGTTAGGACGGTTCTTTTTCCATATTTCTCTTCGGTGCGGCTTGTGTGAGAAATGAAATCCAGTATAAACCAACTTGACAAATAACAGGACAAAGTTTTAACTATTGGGAAGAGGTCAAGCTTGGGATAACCTGCTGCTCAAACATGCAGACAATGATTCTATGCCAAAGGGCCTAGTACTAATACATTAACCAAATGAGCATCCAACTACTGTCTGAGAGAAAATAATTAAAAGAAATAAAACACATATATAGTCAAGATCATGGTAAGAAAAATAATTTATGTACCATAACTTTCACCACATAACAACACAATGATTTATCTTCATCATTAAAGCAAAGAACATCAAAACATTACACCAGATAACTTGACAACATAATTAATTTCTCTTACTCATTTACTGCATCATTCATGGAACATGAAAGGAAGTAATTCTTTTCCAACTCCAATCACATACATCTGATGAAAATATCTAGTCTTTGGTCCAAAACGACTTCTCAATTCATAGTAGTCTCAAAATAATTATCAACAACCAAAAGAAAGAGTTCTTACAACAACCATTGACCCCTTGTTCATTGCTCGATGTCTCTATTTATAATATAAAGTTTAATTGTAATTAACGGCTAAATATGGTTCAAGCCAAACAAAAATCACCACGTGGCATGATCATCCAACAATTTCTTTAATAGTCCAACCGAGATGTCTCTTCAAAAGGGTGAATTCTTTCATATTTAGACCAGATGATAAACAAATCTTCACAGGTTTGGGCCCATGGGAACCTATGTTGTTCCATTGGGCCAACATATATTCCTCTGATATCCACTACATGCACTCAGTACTTCACAAAATTGGATTTCAGCTATTGCAACATGGCTCGAGCTCTGATCGGGTGTTCCGCGAATTGTTGCACTTTCCCTAGCTTTGCATCGGCGACCTTTGTGCACTCTTCGGCCCATAGTGAGTCTTTCTCGACATGTTTCTTGAACACATCGCTCAGGTTGACAAACTCATCAGGGGCACCGAACTCGGGAAGGCCGACATCCTTCATCACTTTATTAACTTTACCCCAGTGTTTCTGGCACTTGGCCCATTGCTTTTGGATTTTGTGGTGTGGTTCTTGGGACATCTTATCCCGGTATTCGACATATCTCTTCATACGGTCGAGACTACTTTTTCTTACCAGCCGAATTCCATGTCCTTCCTTTTCTCGACCCTGTTGAACTACCTCAATATATTCATGTCTCTCTACCGCTTGTTGTGCCTTTTCATGCCATCGCGCCATCTCCTTGCACGTTGCGAGCACCATAAGAGTGTCCTCCTAGAACTCGACTATATTTGTAGTTAACAGGTGCCTTTCTTTCTTGAACTCATCGTAAACTCTGTTGAACTCACCTTTCAAATACACAACAATTTACGTAGCGCTCTTGTAGTACTCGGCCAGATGGAGAACATGTTCGAGCTCCTTCAGGGTGGAAGATAATTCCTTTTCATCCCTCTTGGCTCTATCTTGGGCGACATCGGAGAGGGATTTTCCCACGCCAATCAGTTCAGACGTATGAGAGTCCACTGTCTTTATTAAATTCTCCTCGGTGGTAACTAGAATGGAGTGATCTAAGGTGATCCTTCTCTTCTTTGCAGTCCTCTGGACAATAGCCTTTCTCTTTTGATCATAGGAGGTCTCATAGATGTGTGCTACCTCATCTACCGGGTCTGGTATCTTCTGATCGCCCCATGTGAGGTTGTTTCCCAGGCTTCTCGCAATGTATATTTGTTCTAGAGTGGGCTCTTGAACTTCCTTGTTCAGGCTTGTAGATCTGACCTCTACTTGTTGCTCGTCGACGATTTGAGTATTGGGAAGAATAAAGGTGTCAGGTATAGACTCGTCACTTACTTGCTTGTCGGCCGTAGAAATGTCGACTTCCTTTTGTGGAGGTTCTCCACTAGGGCCTGCATCTATTTCTGGTTCATTGGACTCCCTTGTGTTGAGGGAACCTTCAGCTTCTGTCACCTCCTTGTCATGAACCTCAGGCCCAGGGGAAGAGGTTTTATTGGGACCTAGGGAAGGGGTTTTTTCAAGGCCTTCTTCCTCTTGGATGTGCATCGGGGTACCGCAAGAGGGCTCTGGGCTCTCTTCGTCACTGTATACATGTATATGTGTGCTCAAGGGATTGGGCACTTGTGTTTCTATCGACACCAAACCTATCTCTGATTGAGTTGTTCCTCCTTTCGAGGGATCAATCGGCGATGTCGTAGATTCAGGATTTCCTGACCCATTGGTGCCATCAGGAACTATGGGACTAGGATCGCTTGGGTCTGTTGGGACTCTTTGAATGGTATTTGAAATCCCAGGACTTATGACAAGATATGGGTCATCCTGCATCTACTTCATTAGTAGCTAAGTTTGCTGGTATAAAAGTGCACCCCTTTCTTGTGCAGTTTGATCTTAGGGGGATCCCTGATTTGTACTGAGGATTCCTGATGATCTCTCCCATCCTCAGCATCTTCTTGGGAATCACTTGTTTCTTTATCCAATTCATATGTTGTTTCCCCTTCAGGGCGTCGACTAATTTCTTGAACTGCCTGCTCCAAAAATGTCGCCTGTTCTTCGTAGTTCATAGCTTTAAACCTAGTTCCTCTAGGATCAACCTTCCTGGTTGCCACCTCATCCCAGTCTTGAGTGTTCTCGATAAAAATTTCATTCTCGAACTGGTCATGGGCATAGGGCCAACAAGATAATACCTGTGACGTCTACTATAAGACCAATCCCTTGGGATCGTGTTTGCGAAATCGACCGGTTTGGAACCGAAATTCCAATTGACCTAGGCCAAGTTGTTTAGCATGCATAGTGTCTTTGACCATACAAAATATGATATGAAATCCATACGGCATGAAATCTCGCTTCTTGTCTTTTACTAAAGTTGCATTGTATCCTTGTAGGATGGTTTGATAGCAAATTTCCCCTAACACTAGCTGGTCAGGAACATAAATGGGGAATAAGTGGGGTGCACCTATCACGCCAAAAACCCTGATGCAGGTTTCTCATTCATCTAAATACTAGTGACCAATTTTGGTTATAACCTTCTTTGCCTCATCTGACAATCTAGGGAATTATTTCCTGAAGAGAAAGAAGTAAATGTGTGCAATAAAATTATCAGAGATAACAGCATAGGATTTCTTGTACCTGTTTTCCCACAGGAAACTCAAGTATACATGGACTGCGAGCTTTGAAGAGTGCCAATTCAGGTTCATCCTAGCAAAGCATTCCTAGCATAGATGATGTCCAGTAAATACGAGGCCATGTAGAAGGCAGGGGTATCTCCCTCCTTCGATACCTGAGACTGTCTTATGCAGGTGCTCAACTGTTTGGAGATGATAGCACCCCAATTGAAACCCGTGCCTGAAATGGAGACTGTAAAATCTAGAGGCATCCAAGCCTCTGAAAATCAGGAGCAGTCCTTCTCTCCATGCAATCTACAGAGAAGAGCCATGAGATATATGTATGGTTCCCTAAGATTGGTTGTTGGATACTAGCCGACAGTCCAGTTTATGAACTTTTTGTCTTCCCTCCACCAAGACGCCATGATTTTGCTGGTATCATGCGATGCATAGAAACTTAGAACGAAATCAATGCTCAAATTTTCTTCAGTCTCATTAAGATTGTAGTACTTCTGAACCTCTAATGGAAGGAAGGCCCCGATGCATTCATCGTTATCATCCTTAATCAAACATTTTTGTGCAACGATGTGATCAATGAGCCACTTGAGGAGCTCAATGCCAGGGAACACCGGAGACTGGCTTGCCACCATGTGCAGATATGCCCTGTGAATATTTGGGAGGATCTCATCATCGAGCATCCTTGTATCAGGATCGCTATGCGGAGTATATTCGAGGGGTTCTTCTTTCTTGATTTTCTTTAGGACTTCTTCCCAGTGAGGAAAAGTTGTCTTTACTCCAATACTTGCCTCGGTATCCCTGAAAGATGGTGGCTGGACAAAGAGCTCCTTGGTGATCGCCTTAATGATGGACACCATCTTGGAAGTGAACTCTAATTGTCTTGCAACTGCTGGTGAGGAGCCCTCTCCTACTTCTAATTCTTACAGCTTTGGCACCCTTGGCGATTTCCTGGTGGATGGATTCTTCGGAGGCATTGTCCCTGCAATTAAAAAAACCCTTTAAACACGTATACAGAGCAACATTGGGTGAGAATATATAAAATGGAGTGTAAACCCGTAAGCGAACCCATACTTGTAATGCTTGCTAATATATCTGTTTAATACTCACTGGACTTTGGACGCCTTCTTGGACTGTTAGCTCCGCTCTTCTGTTTGTTCTAAATTCCTTGCTGTGTGGAATGGGATTATGCACAATGACTCGAAAATAATATAACTCGGGAGATACTATCAGTGATATCAATTAGTTAATACGAGTAATGAATGCAAATTCAAAATAAAACACTATCGAATTTCTGTGAATAAATCTTGACTGGTTGACAGCGGAGGCGCGGATGGATATGCATTGTATCGGCGAGTTTAACGGNGTTAGTAACTAATGTGCGATCCATGAATTAAATAACAACCATAAATGCAGCGTACCTAACACACACTCAGGGGTTAACACGTCTCGTCACGTCACGTCACCCGACGAATGGATCGAGGTTTGGCTAGTAACTACGTGTACTCCCTATCCTATTCTTCTGATAAAAATTACCGACGCCGATAATATTGGGGATGGGTGATCGGGAGAAAGTTCAAGTGGGAAATTTATCAGTGGGTCATTATCTTCATAAGATTTCATCTTCGAAAATGTTTCGGGAGTCGGCGGTCAGCGATGTCACTCTTCCTTTTGCACAACACTTACTATTACATCTTTCTGCCGAAACCAAATGGATCGTCCATTGGCAAAATCATTCCCAAGGTTTATTCGTAAGAAATAAATTCTTTCATTAGCTGACACCAATGAGGGTTGGCACTCAGCTACCTTGACTTCCCAAATGATTTTCGCCACCTTAATCTTTCACCGATCCCGAACTTCTCTTATGAGTCGGGAAAAATTTTGGGTCGCCGATTCCTTGAGTAGTTGTTAAGTCTCTTTAGAGTTAAGATGATTCTTCATTGTATGTTCAAGTGGAATTTAATTAAAACATGAAACATATAAGATAAGTGAAGCGTCAATTTCATTCCAAGGTGAAAACAGTTAAAGGTAGAAAGTAGGGTGGTACCCAAAAGGAAATGGTCATAGAACTTTTAGGGTGTGTTGAGTACTCAACAACTGGTAATCAATTTTCAAGGTTGAGGACAGTTCAAGTCAACGCTGTTTTAATTTGACAGGGTACTGCTTGCTATGGTCATTTCAATTAGTAATCTCCTCCCTCTTGCACCATTCCTCTCATGACATCGTAACCTATGAAGGCTATCCCTTCAGCAGTAGTTCAACATTTATCTATTGCATTAAAAATCAACATGCACATTACAAAATTCATCAAAGGTTCATTGTATTTCAATGGTCACATAACAAACCCATTCATAGTTTAGTCATGAAAATACTTATATTTATAGACTGGGGGAAATAGGGGTGTTACAATCCCCTCCTCCTAAAAGGAACACCGTCCTCTATGTTCTTTTCATTTTAGCAACACCTATCATGCCTTTATTTTTCGAATGTTTTCAACAACATTTCCCTCTCCTTGATTTAGTCCTTTTCCAAACTCTTTGCATTAGCACATGCCTACAATATTTTCAAACAATAAGCATATAAATCTCAATTTCATGCAAGAACATTTTATTGTCGTTCCTATTTTAAGGAGAAAATTTCACATATCAACACAATACTTATCTGTGAATTTTATGGTTTGCATCCATATGGCTATCTCATTAACTTGGATCACTTCTTTCCTTGAAATACCCATTGTGTGCATGATCCTAGTTAATAAATAACAAAAAAAATCTTTAAAGACTCCTCCGAGTCATTTACATGAGCTATCGAAGTTTCCCCTTCCTTGCAATCACTCACCTTTCAGGCTCAGGCTCAAGCATCCCCTTCTCTACTATATGTTGGGCACTTTAATTGTCTAAATAAATAGATAATTAAGGTATTCAATATAAATTGTCAAACCCAGGGAAGTTTTTTTATTGTAAGATAATTGTGCACAGTCTATGCTAGATTATGAACGCAACACTAATCAAATTGCAGTAAGGTAAATTAACACTAAAAGAAACATAATTGAAAGGTTGAACACTAACACAAGTTGTTGATATAGCTGGAGTTCTAATCTAATGTTGTTGAATTGAAGTCACACTTGCATAATTGAAATCTAATTTCTAGGAGTGGAATTTGATGAGTGTATAAGAATCCTGGATTATCTAATCTATTCTAATTTTCTATATTACTCTTGCAGACAGAAGGAAGTTTTGTGATAATTGTTGAAAGGAAGTCTACTTAATTGCAGGAAGGGAATCCACACTTCTATTTACTTTTCCTTGAAAAAAAAGATTTAATCTAATGCTGAAAAGGAACTATCTTTCAAAGTAATTCTCCAACAGTATACAACAATTGATCTTAACTCTTATAAGACACACTGATGCACATTTAACAGAAAGGGAATGAACTGTAACAACAAATGGATTATAGCAATGCATAAGCAGATAAATCACACAACTGTAAATAATCAAAGAAGTTAATCTAAAACTCACAAGAGAGGGGAGTCTGTGAGGAAGGTGGGCCCTTTCCTTCTCACTGAATCCACTTGAAAAGACTATAGTAAGTTAAAGAAACTCAATTCACTTCTTTATTAAATCACCAAAATGTTTAGATACAAAATGATTCACTTCACTTCACTATTCCACAACAAATCTCCGTCCCTAATGATTACAAAATATCTATTATTTAAAGACAGAGTCATTCAGTTGAAACAGACTCAGAACAACCTTGAGAATCAGAGATTCTCAAGCTGTTCATATGATATAAAAGATCTATAATCATTACAAGATCTGGAACTAATCTTGATCACCAGCATGAGACAAAACGTGTAACAACCCAGCTTCCAGGATCGATGGGCATCGGTTGCAGTAGGTGTAACAACTTCCAAGAAAGGTGCGCAGTTGTTGTAGTCGTGTAACAACATGCAGAACTGGCACACAACTGTAATAGCTGGTTTAACAACATCAATCTTTCTTCAAGACTTGGTTGTTCTACACATTTTGATCATTAGTTGAACATTCATGGATAAAATATCAAAATGCTACCATTCAAACATGTTAAGTAAATAAGAGTACAAAATCAAGATCAATGATTCATACCTTGGGAAAAAGGTCTTAGCAAAATGTTATATTAGGCATTTTAGCATAGGAATGTTAAGGTTGAATGAGCAAAAGATATAGTGAAGAAGGGACATTTATGGGTCCTAACATGCCCCCCAACTGAAGACATTGCATGTCCTCATGAAAACCACATTCAAACCTTACTCTGAATCTCAGTCAGGGAAGTGACTCCTTCAGTGCAAACTGCTAAGACAAATCACTAAGTACCAATATGGGAAAAACCTATGTGTACCCCCAACATCTGTTGTTCCAAAAAATATGTCTGAGTTTCTTTGCATTCAAGAACAAAATTAGTTTGATTTGCTTGAGTAACAACTTGTAAGTGTAACAGATGTTCTTGTGTAAGAGTTGTTGGTAAACCAACAACTACTCTATTACGTTGAGATCTCCTCTGCCTTACTGGTTTTTGTGGAGAAGTAAGGTCATATTCTATCTTGATTGAGAGAGTGGTCAGTTCTTCATCATGACCAGTGACTGGTACTTTCACTACTTTATACACTTCCTAAAAGTAAATATTACCACATTCATAGCACATGTGCTCTTTATTTTCACTCATAACAGTTGCTGTCAGTGCTAATATATCCAAAGTTGACCCCCCTGAGTTTTGTTGTCGAGCAACCTGCAATTCCTTCTTTAGGGAATCCAACTTTGCTTTGAAGTGTTGATCCATATTGATATCGGTGGCCACCCACTTTTTCCAATTGGCTCAAAATAGTTTTCTGGCAATTTTGGCAATTTACTATTTTTAGCAGGGTTTAACTTCCGGGGCCATTTTGAGGGCCTAAATGAAGTTTTTTGGGATTGACCCAAATCAATGATAGATGAAGGCATGATTGAGGCTCCAAAATGAATCTCCTCGACAATACCTTTCCAATGGGCTATCACGCACCTAAAACAGAGATCATATGCAAAAGTTACGACCCCGGGAAGTCGATGCACTAACTTACCCAAACGGGGCCCACATGAGTTTTTACGCTTCATATCCTAGGGTTAGGTTTTTGGATGTCTAGGACTTTTGGCATTCCTATTTATTGTAAAAAGGCCTTCAGAGCCTCATTGTAATGATCTTCTTGCGAATGCGATTAGCTGTCACATCTCTTCTCAAAGATAAGCTGGCACCATTCTAGCAAGTCTTTCACTCTGTATTTTTACAGTCTCTGTACATTTCTTTCATTAATAGAAATCGTGTATTACTGTATATCTGTGTTTATGGTTGCATCTCTGATATATTTCTGTTATATTATTGAATATCTGCGATATCTCTGTGCATTTCTTTATTATATCTCCTCTCTCATTTTGTGCCAAAAATAATCCAGATCAGTGGTATCAGAGCAGGCTGTTCTTGATCATTTTTTCAGTGCNCTCGAGCTTGTCTCTCTTGAGTACAATCACTCTCGCACACCCAAGAAACCCTCAATGGTGGAAGAAAAGAAAAACGACGAAGTAGATGATCCTGTCAGTCTGTTGCTTGAGCAAGCTCTCACGCGACAGAGGGACAAAATTATGGAGATTTTTTCCCACATCCTTCAATGCCTACCAATAGCAACAGGCACATCTTCATCAAGCGACCACTTTGGAGGCACCTCGCCTTTCAAGGTACAAGTTAATTTTGATAT
Organism: Picea mariana; assembly: GCA_032191745.1. Lineage (NCBI taxonomy): Eukaryota > Viridiplantae > Streptophyta > Pinopsida > Pinales > Pinaceae > Picea > Picea mariana. Next base: position 323,117 of record JASDQU010010784.1, on the reverse strand, counting down.
TCCTGTATTTGAAGGATAGATAGATGCAGAAGCACTAGAGAAATAGTTAAATCTACTAGAAGGTTATTTCTCTGTTCACAAATTTTCCAAAAAAGAAAAGATCACCTTCGAACTCCTTAAAGATATTCCCCCATGTCAAACATTGGTGGGAAAATTATTGGGCGCAGAGTTCCACAGAGGAGTCTGAAATATATGGGGCCGATCCCACTTGGGATTTTTTTGTGGATGCGGTAAAGGAACAATATTGCCCTGTTGGCAACTATGAGGACCAGTACATGAGATGGACCACACTACGGCAAGAGAGGGGCCAAGTAGTTCCAGAGTTCACCAATACCTTCCATACCTTGCGCACCAGGCTGGGTATCAAAGACTCTGAATGACATTTGGTTCTGAAATATTGTGGGGCTCTACACAGATACATCCAAACTAAAATGGATTTTCTGGACATCTCATCACTCGGGGCTGCCTAACGATATGCTGTTAAAATCAAGCAGAAATTCAAGCACCAAAACAAAAGGGAGTTCGGGTCTGCAAATCCACAACAACCAAAGTATGACAAAGACATCCCTAACAAATAGTCTCTCGAAAACCAGTCCAAGACACAGGAAAAGAAGGGTCAGGGGAAGACAAAGAAGGACACCGGAAAATGGTGCCATTTCCACAAAATCCCTTGACACAACACCGATGAATGTGGCTCAAAATAGTCATTTGTGTCCAAGATCAAAGACAAGGAGCTGAACCCTGATTTAGAATCTGATTATGAAAATGCTGGTAAAGGACATATCATTGACGTAGACCCCACTTCTATTGTCGCGACCGCAACAATTCAACCAGAAGAACCAACAGATCCTGAAGAGGGGGAGAACCTTTTTCATTCACAAATGTCGGTGAAGGGGACCCCATTGCATTTTATTGTTGATAGCAGAAGCTAGAAGAACCTCATCTCAACAGAGGTTGTCAAACAGTTCGGATTGTCGACAACACCACACCCGTATCCATACAACATCGGGTGGCTTCGCCAAGGACGAGATCTTCGTGTCAGCTAGCAGTGTCAATTGTCATACGGCATCCAACCCTTCAAGGATGATGTATTATGTGATGTTTCTACACCAGATCAGCCACACAATGTCCCTCCCACAAATATCTCAATCCAGATACATATGAACTCGACCAATGCTGGTGCACTGTCTCTTTGTGCCTCCTTGCTAGTTTATGATAATTGACGCTTGATATAGGTTCTTCAAGCCACCCAAAGTCTTCCTGTACATGATGACAAGAAAAATAATTCCACTTACCCAAAATATCAGTCCTGTAGCATGTTTATCCTTCCCATAGCATGTACAATGCCCAATATTTATGAGCAGGCCTATAGATAGCGATCTAGGGTCTTCAAGCTAACTCGTACCACTGGTATTAACACTAACACTCAAAGTAGAGACGTGTTTCCTGCATATTATTCACATCTTTAATGATGTATTGGGCACCCAAGAGAGTATCGACCTCCTTTTCCAACAACATTAACTCCGACTAAATTAACGATCTAATACCATTGAAATGTTACGACTAAACTTTTTTTTTTGTTTCTTGTATTTTTCCTTGACTTATGGTATAGGCGATTTGTCAAATTGTTTTCATTTAAAATCACTCTATTCACAGTTTACACAAACTATCATCTTTTCTACAGGATTATAAGGGACACAAAAAATAAGACCCAACTGAACTTATTGCATTAATATTTGGATAATCAACAATACAGAGGAAATCTGAGCAACAATACATAAATACCAATTAATGAACCTGGTATATATATATTCTATGTATGTTGTTTATGCAAGAGTACTCTAGATGAGCGTGCATGTAGGTGACTTTGGTATGCAACAACTTTCAGCCAAAGATATCAGTTTTGTAGAAGATGATATTGGTCACTAAATTCATGAACAACAATGCCCAAAACAAGAGAAAAGGAATTGTATTGATAGCCTCTGATATTGATCCCCCCCAACACATTAAACTCATCCACAGGAAGGTAAAACTTGACCCCAAAGATGAGGTGGATCGACTAGCAATAAGATATTGCCTTCCACAATTCCAAATCCACCCAGAATTGAAGACTCGACCTCTATAACATTCAACTCAACCCCAACAATGATAGACTCAACCAACAATGATTTTTTCTGCCCAGATTCAGGAGTATGTGCCCAGATTGGCATAGAATTCACTTAGCTGCAATATTTCTTCAACAAATGCACCCAACATAAAAACAAGTGCACCCAACCATTCAAAGAAAGTGTCTAGCAGTGGGAACTCGACCCCCCCATGTAAGAAATCGACCTCTATCATCTTAGCTCAACCCAACAAGAGGGTAACCCATCCAACAAGAGAAATTTTCCCTTCCAAGGGAGTAAACTCGTCCCAAAATGAGGGAAACCCAACTGCTAAGAAAGAACTCAACCACAAACATATATCTCAGCCACAAAACAAAGAAATTTGTCTTCACCAAATGATAATCATTTCAGCAACTAAGAGGCACTACCAAGGACATGAAAATCGCTTTTTCTATATACAGGGGTTCCTCTAATTTCCCTTTGTTCAGATTTCCAATCTCAGATTCTTCTTATTGCAATGAATAACCAACAAGGGAAGAACTCGCTACCACAATGAAACTCACCCCATACAATGAAGGAATCGACCCAACATTAAACTTAGTGCAAATAGTTTCTAATGCTCACACTGATAAATGTATGGAAACTTAACAAAGATGAATTTATTTAATTATCAACAAATAACTGGAAGACAATATCAGGGATAACTCACATATTTTGTTTGATACATTCCAATGAAGTGTTGTTGGTTTGCTGGAAGGAAACAATACCCAAAAATCACCCCTCAAGGAACCCAAACTCTGTCGACTCACAGAGATATTGTGCTCAATCTCTAATGATGGATCTATTATGAATATCTCTGCCCCAGTGTGAAGGTATGGCCTCTTATTCAATGAGTAGTGCCCTGCATATACATAGACTCCGACTTGTTGACAAAATTTGTTGTAAGAAGGGTAACTTGGCCTCTCAATTACGGAAGTGCACCTAAGCTAATGAAATTGTCCAACAAAGACAAACCCACGATTTCTACTAAATAAATCGGTCCTCACACTCAGAACTTAAGTATTTTAAGGAAGAACTCAACCCAAATGAGTTATAGACCCATCATACACAAAACTTGACTTCCTCAAGCAAGTTGACTCCCTTTTGGAAACCCAAACTCAGCTAACATCGTGAATCTTAGCTGCCACTTTTGAAACTCAATCGCAACTAACAGAAATCAAAACCACGAAAGAGATCTCAACTATCAATGAAGCACGAGGAAGAAATTTGAATGATTTTTGTTATTCAGAAATAACCCTGATGATAGCCCTTTGGTAGCCTCCTCAAATGTCGAAGATCATGCTTTGATACCAATGTAAGATCCCGCTTATAAGAAAACTATGGTTTTAATTTGTAAATAAAATTAGGGCATTAAATTTTCTACAAACCCTTGTAATTTTTTCAAACATATCATATGCACACCAAAGAACACATAAATGGAAGAGATAATAGGGGCATTTTTTATTATGGGATCATTGAATACAACTTTATAAGCAGAAATGGTTGCAATGGAAGCTGGAATACATCAATAATAACAAACATAACCTAGAACAATGCCTGATCTCTCCAAACATAACACCATGATGAAACTGGACTAAAGCTCCAATGAAAACCTTGAATGGATTCCCCTCTTTGTTTAACTAGGGTGGATAGTCTCACCACCGAATCCAAACTCCAATGAAAGGGTTTTTCGAAAACCCTAACAATAACCTTGGCTCACTCAACACTCCACAAGAAAATGATCCAAAATCCAATTTGTCCAAATGACTTGGTCTCCTCTCATTTTTAAGGCTCCATGGATCTTTTTAGAGAGATCTAACCCAACCTTCTCAAAGCTTCTAGAATAGAACTTTATTTAATAAAGTGGCTTTATAATGTTATTTTGATTAAGTCACTTAAAATTAAATAATAATTAATTAAATATTAGTTGCCAAATTTAACTTTAGGCAACATACTGAAATAATTAATTAAATATTTAATTTTTCCAAAAAGGGGACATTACACAGTAGGAAAGATCTGGAGCATCATACGGTGAGGAAATCAATGAATCCCTTTTCAAGGATTATAGATCTGGTGAAGCGGGGGAATCTCTCTCTGGATGAGACTACTTGTGGGTAGAGCTCATATATTTTGACAAGTCATTTGAATTGCATTTGGCACATCATCCATCATCATTGGTTTCCCGGCTCTCACAAAAATGGATTTCTTGGGATTTCCTGCTTTAGGGATTTTTCGTGTGTCTCGGAGTAAGCAATTGGTCTACCTATTGGACACGTAGAACCAAGGGGTATAATCCCGAGATACACAACTCGACCAAGCAGATCCGCTTTGATTACATTAAATCACAACATTTTAGAACTCGCTAGACGAGAAAAAAGGGGGAGGTCCTTTTTATGTTGTTGTTCTTATTTTTGAAAACGTAGAATATTATTGGAGTTAGGTGAGTGGTCGTGCTCACCCACTAGATCATTTTCACTCTATCGTTGAAGAAACACATTTCTCTTCATTTCAAGGGTATTTATGAATAATCATCGAGAACAGATGGGGAAGTGTATTATCCACTGTTTTCTACAACTTATGCAAACAGTGGAATGGATGGGAATGAGATAAAACCAAACAAAGAGAGGTGGGTGGTATGATACTTCTCGATAACCACATTTCCCCTGAAGGTGAGCAAGGTCGTTGAGCACTAGCAATTCTGTGGTTTGGTTTTTTGTTGTTCCCTATAATAGAAAATAATATGGTTGAGCTCTGCTCCATTGATTGCGTTGGGGAAAAGGAATAAGGTTTATTGGGAGTTGCGAATGCCTGATTTCTTTCATTTGAGTTGTTCCCCTACCCCTCTTGCTTGGGTTGACAATATCTATCAGATATAATTGATTATACCATTCCCTTTTTTGGCCAGATCTTCTCCAAGACGACAAGTGGGATGAATATTTGAACTAACTACGCTCCCACAAGATAATAAGACCTATGTATGTTGGTTGGCCAGTTTTCTACAGATGGACCAGGACATCTTCTGATTCAAACCTGGCCTATCTAGAAGATTTCAAAAGACAATAAACTCACCAGATGCACATACTAGATTCCTCAGGTAAGAAAGAATGAGAAAAACTCCTCCCTCTTTGGTTACATAAAAAAATTAATGTATACGACATATTCTATTATAGCAGGGAGAGAGCAACCAAGGGTGCTCAAGGAAATCAGAACATACTTACAGGTGACTGCACAACATAAAGGTGATTGGTTTTTGGGATAATATTTGACAGTAATTAGGTTATATGGATCAAACATATCCCCCTACAGACTCCCCAAACTCCTCACCCCTAGAATTTTCATATTGGAGTTTATTAGGCATGGAAATTGTTGCATGTAGATCTAAAACACTTCAGAAAATCTAATAAGAAGGGACGTATATACTATCCTTGCAATGGGAGGGTACGCATTCTCGAGTACCAGAGGTGGGAACGAAGATGAAAATATCCTGTAGGAGATGAAGTTCCCCTTGTACAAACTGCAAAGGTATGATCCCCACTTTTCCATAGTTGATATTAAGAAGAACAAAAGGGGAGAGCCAACTGATCATGAAAGTAGACCCTTTGAGGAAGGATTGGTTAATAAAGAATGACGTCGACGCACGCTCCCTCCACAACCCGCAGGTCAGAAGGTCCACATCAACACAGGATCTTTCCTTTTTCCTCTGGCCCGAAGAACTCTAACCCAGCTCTTCTATTCCCCTTTTGGGAAATCTGCACCCAAAACAAACTCTGACGGGATCCCCTCTTTGTACTTGGGAGATCGAAATTCGCAACTTCGCGAATCCAGTGGTCAAGCATTGGTCTCTCGAATCCCTGAAACCCGAAACAGTCAACGCTGACCCTTTTCTTTCCCTTTCGGGATTTTCCTTATCGCAATTTCGGTGATCGCAATGTCGAGAAACTTGTCTCCTTGACTCCCGAATCCCGATTAGCTGAAACCCTGATACACTCGTGCGGTTGACCTTTCAATGATACTTCACTCCATCGACATTTCAGACTTCGCAATATCGCGAATCCTAATGCAATGTGTTCGGGATTTTGCTCCGCGAAACTCTGAAATAGTGTGCCACCTATCCACTTGCTGACCCCGCTGTGGCCCACACAATCCCCTTAGCCTTCGGGACTTCGTGTTTCGTGATTTTGTGATTCCTGTTGCAAGGTTTACGGGACTTCCACCCACAAAACCTCGATATAGAATTCCATGTGTAAATCCAACGACCCTTGTGGCTTGGATCTACGGTCCTATTCCTCCTGAGCTTAGAACTTTTCGTTACACTTGCGGTAACTTTCCTGCTGCTCTGTGAGATCTGATGACTCGCGGGACTTCGCGAATTCTCCACGGAGAATTTCGACCATCTCTTCTCTTCTTTGAGAACTCGCCCTCCTGCGGTCCGATGTTGCTACGCATTCCTTCTGCCACTTCGAAGGTTTCAAATTCCTCTGAATTTTTCCTAACTCTGAACCTTCCAGAAATCCCTGCACACACTCCTTGCGACAAACTTTCGAACACTTCCAAGTGTTGAAATTCTTTGACCCTACGCACACCTGCAGCAGTAGTCCTTAGATTCTTCTCTCATATTCGCAACCCCGAGACTTCACTTGGCCTACGCACTTCTTACACGGCTCCTGTGCCCAATTGCACTTCTATGGAAATGAGAACAAAAGCTATCTCTCCTGAGCTTTCAGAGACAAACCTCTAAACACCTTGTCAACGCATTCCTTGCAGACAAATTCAACTGCAATCCTTGCAGGAACTCTTGCTCAGATAGAGAAACAATTGAAACTCATTCCATTACCCTTTCCTCTCAGATTTCAAACATTCAACAAGAAATCATTCATACATAGCATAAAAGCAATTGCATGACAGAAAGAGTAAAAACATTTATGAGCATAACATTCAAAGATGCATACATAGAGAAGATACGAACACCATGAGTCTGAATCACAACTTTCTTTGTATCAATTCAGAACTTCTATACATGGAGTCTGCTACACAACTCTCTGTTCTCTTCTATGCTCTCCTCAATGCTCTTCCCATTATGTTACAATACACAATGAGGGTGTCTATATCCTGTTTCCCTCTTACGCTCTAAACTGTCTAATCTAGAATCGAATTCTATCTACTTTTACATTAACTACCATAAATTCCTTCTACCTACCAAGGACGAGAGCGAATTTCTCAAGGTCCGTTTACATTATACAAGTGTGCTCCTTCTTAATGGCTTCATTTAAGATGGCGCATCAACTTCAACGTAATTTTCAAAATTTGCACTGGCGCTTGTCCAGCTGTCTTTTGCTTCCGCACTAGCTCGCTTGATGTTGGCGATGCTCCTGCATCAAAGAATCTTGGCTGGAAGTAAAATCCATTATGGACATGCAATCGGATCCAAGCAAAGAAATGGCAGAAGCCTTTCCTCCCCCACAACCTAAGCAACCAATAGTACTGTTATATTTCTCTTTCTTCAGATCGTAAGCTGTAGTCATCACTCCAAAAGATATGAAATTCATGCCTCCTCCAAAATTGAAGCTTGGGATATTTTTATTGGGAAGGGATTTTACTAGCAACTCCCTTTCCAACCCAACCCCAACAGATTTATACTCAGTGTGTTCCTGGCTAACCCAAGTGTGTGTGGTTTGCAAGGTCTGGTTCCAGTCTTTCCCCAACCTGGAATTTCCCGAATATAGGATATTGGGATTTATAAAAGCCTCCTCCATCAGTGAACCCCGCTTGCTTTCCTCCATATTGTCATAAATAATTTTATGACTTTCCCACCCCAATTGCAGGATTTCAGGGTTCTTTCCTTTCTTTTCAAGCGCTAGTGACTGGTCGATATTTTCCCATAATTTATTGGTTAGGTAGGGTAGTTTCCTTTCTTTTCAAGTGTGGGTGAGATAACCTTTCTTATGGATCTAAATCCACCTCCTCCCTTTAAACCAACCCAAGAGGAAGTCGATCTGACCCATAGGTATAAGAAAGGGTTAGGTAGAAATAAGGGCTATTAGAGGTGGGGCTCTTAGAGGTATAAATCAAGGTTAGATATGATTCAGGTTTAGTTTTATTTCCTCTAGAGATGAACCTATACAATCCAACCTAACTGAGCAGTACTGGTCAAYTGAGTGGGTGCTAAAATCCTATCTTCCAGTCGTGCTCAAGGATAGATATATCTTGATCAAATTTTTCCTTACTGTATGGGCTTAAATTARGGGCTTTCYKTCCCCAAACTTACTACATGATATTTGAACCACTTATATAAAAAAGGGATTCTCTGGSCAACCAAAAAATACRTATTATATATATTTTTATGGCTAGTACCTTATCCAYCTGGMTTCCCTACCCACATGGGCAAGACCTTCCCACCAATACCTTCTCCTACTCCCAAAGAACTCAAGGAAAAGMAACCCAATCAAAGAAATAGACATTCTCCATAACCTCTTGTAGGTAAGGAATCATAAAAGGGTAGATGGGGTACCCTTAGTAAAAACAACTTGGATAACAATACTGTGRAACATAMAATGTYCTTGTCGAAAWWTTTTGCAACCTGACACCTTACTTGGGTTATTACCTTATAATTGGCTTTGCTCAAGCCTTCCCTCAGGTGGTCCTTCATAAAGTTGAGTCTTTTTTTCTTTGGTTGTTCATCTTACCTACCTAGTCTGGTTGATACCCTTCCACATTAGGGTTTTGGATGTTATACATTCCCCGATGACATGCTTCCAAAATAGTATGCCTAACACATGTCCCTGTTCCATTCCGTGTGGACCTCGATGATTGGCATCTAAGTTTTCTGCACACCACCTTACTATTTTTAGACACGGGAAGACTTTTGGATGTGCAACTGCTTGAAGGAGGAAATAATTAATAATATTACTTTCTACCTTTGGTCCACTATGGCACCTGTATTTGTGGAACATATATTTATATGTTATTAGGTTGAAGTTGTAGGTATCCATAATTGGAGCAGTTGGCTCTGTAATATGTATCTGAAAGGATCTTGAAACTGCATGAAATAGAGCAGACGAGATAAGAAGAAATTTTCACATTAAGGGCACATGACATCTCTCCTTCTATGACCCTTAATTGCAGAGTTTGGTTTGATATTATGGCCTTCAATTTTGTAGTTCATAGAGTCATCGCGTTTAGCTAGGCTGTCATGCTTGGTTGCAAGAATGTGGGCTTAGGGCGATGAAGAAATAACACATTGCGACTTGGGGAATGGTGAAGTAGGGCTTGGATGCGATGGAATAGTGGCGATGGATTTTAGATTTGTGGGTGGATCATATGATGATTTTCTATTCATGGGGGTTAGGAACTGTGAATTCCATACCTTGGGATCTGAGGGGGTTAGGTATTCTCAGAACTAGGCATATGAAGGGAGGGTATTTTCCTGAGTTGCTGATTTGTTTCTCGCGAATTGTATTTTAATAGGTTATGAATAAGAGATATATTTAATGATGACGAGCCTTTATTATCTCATTGCTTAGGAATCTCTATATTTATCTAGAACCCCTAAGAGGGAATTACATCATTGGTGTTACTTTACCTTCCTCTCTTTCCCCTTACTTTTATAAAGATTTAATAGACTTATGCTTATCCCCGTCTTGCCTGTATGACCAACTATTGAGGTCCCAGGGCCTTCTACGACATCCAACCAGGTGTCTATAGTATCGTACCAACATCGTGGACTTCTTAGGCATTATTATACCCCTCTGTTATTTTTATTTAGATGCCAATGAGAGATCTTCTCAGGTACTCCGCTAGTTATTATCCTATCTCATTAAACGGGCCAGTAAGTAACCCAATCTTGGATGTTACCCGAATAAGTGTGCAAAAAGTTGTGACATGGTGGAGAATTCCTTGAGTAATATGGAGCAGCCCTCAAAGGTGAATCCGCATTCTATATGGGGACTTTCCCTCCCCTGATACCGATGCAAGACCGTGTTTTGACTCGTCACGACATCTAAAACAGTGGGCCTAAGTACCCTTTTTGCATTATAATATTCCAAAATACTTCCAATTCCCAGTCAGGTCCGTTCCCTATTAGTTGTTCGGGGAATATGCAAAGAAAGGGTTATCATCATCTCTTCTTTCCTCGGTTTTGATTGATAAGAGAAAAGTAAATCAATTTAAGTAAAATGAGTTCAGGAGTGAATCATCGATCATAGCATAGTTCATTTAGATTCAATTGGAATGAGCCTCCATCGTAGTTCAAATTTTGGGAATGATGTTGCCTGCTTCCAATTCACTGGGGAATCATTCCACCACCTTCATTCTAGAAATCATCCACATGTCCCATATATCTACTCCTCGGATCCAATCAACCCCCATTTTCCGTCTTTCCCGAATCCAAGTTACCACTCCCAAATCGATTAAGATACCGCCCCCCTTTTCTTACTTTTTAAAGCGTGATTCTACTTACTTATTTATAGTAGGGTAAGTTAGAGGAGAGGATCCAGGCGCCCAATTTCCTGGATCAGTGGTATCAGAGCACTAGTCATTTCATTCAGTCCTCTCTATCTTTGGTATGTCCACAAATACGAGATCAGGTTATAGGAACTTGGGTCTTCAAACCTGTGACCCTTTAGATTACCTACCTAACCACCTCAGACGATCACAAATGGCAGAACAAAGATA
>JASDQU010010784.1:288391-300377 GCA_032191745.1 Picea mariana | reverse complement strand
AAGTATCTTCATATATTATTAAAGAGGATGTTGTTAGCTAGTGTGTTTATACTCTTGTAGAATTGTGTTTTCTTGCTCCCTATTCTCTTGGTCTTTATGGGGTGAGTATTATAACTTGTGGACTATTATTTTGTTATAGTGTTTATTCTTACTTATTTTATTCTTGCTAACATCTCATATCAAACAAGGAGATTCTTGATAGCTTGTGGACTATTCTTAGTTTCTCGGAATATATTATTATTCATATATATTAATAGTGGACTATTCTCTCTTATGTCACATGAATAAACTTGTTTTATTTCAGCTTGTTGGTTTTACGACAAGTAAGTTTTCTTAGAAATTGGATCATTCCACTTCAAAAAGGAATTGGGAGTTTCTGATTCATGTTTATTTCTAATAATAGCGGTGGACTATTCTTCTCATTATCGATTGTATTCCCAACTCTTGTTATTGTTCCTAGTTATGATTTATTTAGTCGCATTTCATATTTCATGTTAGTTTCATTTCATTGAACTCATAAAACCTAGATTATTGTAGTAGTTCCATAACTAGGGGTATTTCCATTTCAATAGAGGAAGGTCTAATTGGGTCCTTTTGTCAAGTAATCTTGTGTAGTTGACAAAATTCATCAAGTCCCATGTCAACATTTTGACACTAGGAAAGAAAACACCAAGCTAAACATATTAGAGCCATTCATTTCATTTATGCACTAATATCCATATATTTACTCCAAATTCTTGCATAGTAGGACACCACTTCTTTGTGTCTATAAGGACCATTGAATGGCCTTCCAAAAAATGAAATGAATTTCTTTCTAGAGTTCAATAGTGAAGGTGATTCCATTGTATTAGATCATATTTGAATTTATGAAAGTAAACTTCACTTACTAAATATTGTTTAAGACGTCATTGCATGCTATTTATTTCCCTTTACCTTCAAAGGAGAAATACAAGATTGGAATTATTACTTACCTATTTGATTGATACAAAATTGAAGCATTTCAAGGACATTTGTTAGGACAACTATGATAATTATCAAATAGAAAAATGTTATCAAGAATTGAGCAATATGTATAACCAAGATAATGAACTTGTTATAGATTTAAATGCAAGGTTTTGACTTACATATTATCATTTTTGGGGAAAACATAGGCCTTTAATGAAGGTAACTCAAGTGAGTGGTAGTTAAATGCACTCCTTGTTGAAATAGTCCTCTTCATAAAGAATAAATAATATTTAGTGTTATCCTATGAGGAAACTCAACATATAGAAAAGGACTTGCAAATGTATCCTATATCTTTTCCCCTATTATTGAATATTTATAACAATCTTCAATGTGAAACTAATTTATTTGAGTTTGGGATGGCTAAAGTAGAAGATTCAATTAATTATATGTGGTATAATTTTTTCTTTTACAAGAAGAAAAAAACACGGAAAGCACCAATCTTCAAAATGGTTTGCTTTAGAAGTATTATAGATGAGACAAGTAGGGTCTTAGAAGAAGACTATTGTGAAAAATGCCAAAAGTCCCTCACCAGAGAACACATATGCTAAAGTAAATTTGAATACCTCCTTAGTTATTCTGCTAACTAAAAACCTAGATTGAAATGAGGGTGCTATGTTAATTGAATGAATTTGTACCTTTGACTTTGTCATTAAATTAGAAGATGAAAAATGTGGCATGCAATGCCAAGACATGTGTCATATGGATGAAAATGAATGTTTGATAGATTTTACAAAGTTTCATTTTTCTGATTTTGACATTGCCTAGAACTTTGAAGTCCCACACATTATTACCTCGATATCTAGGAAGCATTATATTTTTAACAAATAGCATAAATCCATCTTAATCATTGAGCATTATATGTTTGATTGAATAGATTTCACCACCATCAGATTCCTTTTGTAAGGGGATTTTGAAAATTATTGTCAATAGAGTCCATGTGTTGATTTTTGTTTGGGGAGTTTTTATACATTTTCTCTCATGTTAGTTGTTACTACACTACTTGTGATTGTTGGGATGTTAGTTTAAGGTGGAAAATAAGGGTCTTAGGTCTAAATCCTTTTAATGGTTGGGATAATTGTGAGTACTAAGCATGTTGTAGGTGATGAGAGATAAATTATTTATCCTTTTATGTCAGTTGGAAAAATAATTATAGGTGATGCTATTGTTGTGGGTCTAATATAAGTTTTATACTTGTGATTGGCAAGTGATAGTAGCAGTTTTCAATGCAAGAGTTTCTATGAGCATATCCTAGCAATTTATTTATTTGGTTAAAGAAATAATAGGAAAGTAAATCTTTAAGCTCCAACTGAACTAAAAACAAACAATTGACCACTTCAATTTCATTTAAGCAGGTGGGTAAATTGAACCCAAGACCTAATTCAATCATATTATTTTTAAGTTTCTCAAATTTTACATGGAATACTAGGTAGAAATGAATGCAAAAGTAACACACACACACACACACACACACATATTGAAAATCACCAAAATTGAAGCTACTCACAAATGAACTATAGATCAGATCGTACTGTAACAACCCTAGTTAAATAGTTGCTTAAGGTTTATCAAGTATAGTTAATTAAATAATTAACTGTCATAATGTGTATTAGTTAAATACTGATTATTTATTAATAATATTAATTAATTAATTAATTATTGTTTAATATATGTTGATTAATTAGTTAATTAATTAATTAACACATTTAATGTTTGGGTAACGAATTAAAGGCTTAATAACTTTTAATTTATTATTAGAAAACTTTATGTATGCAAGGATAAAGCATTGAATGGAGGGATAGGGTATTGAATGGAGGGATAAGGTATTAAATGAAGGGATAAGGTGGGTGGCATTAAAGGAAGGTAGGAGGCGGTGAATGGAAGGGGGATGTGAGAGGGCAGAGGCATTCGAGAGAGGGACTTTTGGAAACTTTGGGGAAAGGAAGCTTTTCTGAGATTAAGGACTGTGTTTTCTGGCTTGTATTTTTCTGGTTTGGTTTGGAGTTTGGGTGGACTGTTACAGGGGTGCATCGGTTGCTCGGAGTTTTGGGCTCGGGGGCCAGGAATCCTCACAGAATCCTGGAGCTAGGGAGCCGGATAGGCTCTGTTCCTAGCTGGCAGGGAGGAAAGATTCGGTTTTGGGCAGAGTTTGGGCAGAGAAGCAGCGAGGACAGATGGAGATTAGAGAAATAACATCAGACAGAGGTATGTATTTTCATGATTACGTGTTAGGTGGTTATCATTAAGCTGTTGAATATACTGTGTTATGTAATTTATTTTCATCCTGTTAATGAATTTAATTTCTGTTGAATAAATTATGGTTATATGCTGAAGATTAAATTATACAGGATAATTTTCTCTATTCTCTATTTTAACTTGTGTTTTATAAGGCTCTATGGGGAAGAGACCTTACACATGGTATCATAGCACTAGTTTAAAATCTGGGGCCAAGGGCCTACCCACCTACTCAAAATTGACCCAGAAATAAACGAGAAAACCTTAGAAACTGTTGTAAGTTTGAAGGAGGCCTGTTCACCTTAGATCCTGTAAGAAACCTCACCTGTAGGTAAGAAGCCACAGTATTTTTTTTAGAAATAGCTTTTTCTTCTAAAATAGAAATCTTCTAAAAATAGCTTTTTCTTCTAAAATAAAAATTGTTAATGAGTAATAATATAATGAAATCCTAAGTGGTACCATAATGACCTACGTTGTGAACAAAGAACTTGAGTCAAACGATTCTGGAAATTGCCTTTACAAGTCTCTGGAAACGCAGAAGAAGTTATAAGAAAAATGCACCCAAATTGCAAATGTGCAATTGTGAAAAATCTAGGCCATTTACCATGAAATTCTTCAAAATATTAGTCCGAACCCTAGCTCTGGCCTTCTTCTTCGGGGGTTTTGTGGGGTTATGCGCTTATTGTTATCTGTTCTTCCGTCCAATTTTTCAGACAGATGGCACAAGCTTGTTCATGAAAAGGAACATGAGAATGAGGATGGCATTATTCGGAAAGATTCGAATGCGGGGACAATTATTTATACATATCTGATCAATGAAAGATTGTCGATAACTCTTTGCTTAACGAAAGAGTTTCTTCGTTGTATGTCGTGAGAATTGAACCCGTCACTCTGAGATTCTCCGGTGCACTGTGTTCCCACACCCTTAGTAAATTCGTGGGTCCCTCAATACCCCATTTTTCTGTGAGCTGGGCACATTCTGGGTGATTAGAAGGGCGATTCTTGGAGAACTGAATCCCTCATCTCTGGGCAGTACTATCTTAACCTGCAGCAACCATGATTAGAACTTATAATAAATAAATAAATAAATCACATATATTTTATTTCATTACACAAGTTAGCACATTTAATTAGGTACATGCTTGGGAGTAATTATTGACATGAAGAGCCACAAAGAACCAGTATYGRYGCATGTAATCTAGCTATTTCAYGGCCTAAATGRCAACAACCGCATTTASGGCATTGCCACTGCCCATAATTTATCAAACCCATTGTATGACTTTATGTTTTCTGTAATGGATGGGCTCCCCTTTACGATTTCTGTCATGGATGGGCTCTCAAATTTCCTACCATTCAAGGTGTGAATCAGGCCATTCAGGTCTTAATTCATTAGCCAAAAATTAATCTTGGGATGGGTTTTTTTCAAAGTACATTGAGCAAACAAACGTGAAAGTTTTGAAAACTGATATCTTTATTGTATTTAGGTGTAACAGAGTGCATTAATGGAATCCAGAAATAAAACTAAACCATGCCCATATTCAACAGAAGAAAAACATGTAGATGTAGAGGACCCAAAACATATTTGGGACTGCTATTCAACAAAAAAATGCATAGGAAAGAAAGGGATAGAACAGTGCATTTCACAGAAGTCGAGAACTTACTCAGTGGGGCAAAGCGCCAGAAAGCTCAGAAACAGACAGAGACCAACAAGTCTCAAAGTACCACGAAACACAATCTAATATGTGTTTGGATGCCGGGAATGAGCATTGCTATTGGGGTTGCAATCTATGTGGGTGAGACTGTCACCATTCAATCATTACACTCAGGACCTAAGCCGAGCCCATATTCAATAGAAGAAATACTTGTGCATGTAGACCACCCAAAATCTATTTGGGACTGCAATTCAACAAAATTGCATACGAAATAAATGGATAGAACTGTACATTTCAGAGAAGTTGAGAACTTACTGAGAGGGGAAAGCACCAGTCAAAGCTACAACACACTCACCAAACCCCAAAGATGTCACAAGGAAGCATTCACCTAAACAACAATGCACAATCCTAACAACAACACACAGTCCATGGGCCAAGCACCCGAGAGGTATACCAAGTCGCATACCATACAAATCCAAGTCCAGTGACAAGTCTAAAGACGAGGAAGAAGCCATGAGGGGTGCCATAGTGCACAATGCATCACCAGTTATAGACCGAGAACTCGAGAGTTATACCAAGTATCGACAAACATCAAAACCCAACGCAAAATCCACAGGGAGGAGCCGCTGGAACCAAGCCTACAGGCCAGGGCCAAAGCCATCAGGGTGAGACCTCCCACAGCCACCACCGCCACGCTCAAGCGTCAAGGCTCTAAACCCTAAGCCCAACGCCCAATACCAAACGCTAAGCCTGCGTCCATTACCATAGCTCTGCCACAATAGTAGAGAGGGAGGAGACCCCAACCATTACCTTAACTCCACCGCAGTTGCAGAGTAGGAGAGGCTCATGGCACATTCGCATAGTAAGATAGGCGACAATGATGGAGCGTTAGGGTTGAGGATAGTTTAGGGTTTGATTAGAGAGGCGTGTAGGGTTAGGAATGAGCATGGATTTGGGAGGGGCACATGGGCCTCATGCGAGGACCCACTGCCCCACGATAAAATTCTTTTATTTTTCTTTGTCATTTATTTTTTTATTATTAGATTTATTTTTATTATTTTATTATTGTATTTTTAGATAAAATTTTAAAGGTTTATGTTTTAAATAATAGTTTGATATAAAAAAAATAAAATAATATTTTGGGCTTAAATTATATTTAAATTATGTTTTAATTAATAGTTAAATTTTAAAACATACTAATGTTAATAATGATTAATGTTTTAAAAATTTATTTATATTCAAAATTATGTTTAAATTATACTTAAATTTATGCTTAATTTCATGTTTAAATTTAAAAATTAATTAGTAGTTATGTTTTATGTTTTAAATTAATAGTTAAATTTTAAAACATAAAATTAATTAGTTTTAAACAAAAAGTTTAAGGACTTAGACCAAGATAAACGGGAGGGGGCTTCATGCGCACTAGGAAAGTAAGTTAGAGAAATTAGAGAATATGGTGCAAAGCTAGCGTAGCTACCAGGCGAGGGAGTCAGTAGTTTTCTTAGGTAGTGACACAAAGCTTAGATGCTTAATCCTAACCTAGCCACTTCCCCTAAAGAGAGTAACGTCTGTTTACAGACAAGTAAAAAAGAACTTACGCCTAACCTTGTTTTCTAGTTTAAGTTGCGCAAATGTGAAACGTCCTTGAACTCACCCTGACAACTTTGGTTGATGCAGGTTAAATTATACATGATGGTTAGGACTCAAGGAAATCAAGGCAGAGGGGCATTGTCCCAGGGACTGCCAGCGCCGCCAGCACCATCGCCTGAACTAGCTCTCATACTGTGCTCTTTGGAGGCCATAAATGAGACTTTAAAGGGGCATCAACCAACAGGGATCGAAGTGGAGCCCCCACCATCTGCAATGGATAATCCAGAAGAATTGAGGGATTCAGGGGGAGTACCTCCATCCGAAGACATCACTAGAGAACTGAAGAAGATCAAACTTCCGGAGTTTGCCGGGGGTCGTGCCAGTGAATGTGCCGAGGCATGGTTGGAAGGCATGACAAGGTGTTTTTCCTTAAGAGACTATGCATCCACTTCAAAGGCGAAGATAACAATTTTTCAGTTAAGAGACATTTTCTTGAATTGGTGGGGCAACCTGGAAAGGCAACTGCATCTTACCCCGGACACCGTGTCTTGGGAACTTTTCGAGGAGATGTTCCGAAGGAAATTACTACCAGCTTACTATGAGGAACAACAGGTGGGAGCATTTCAAGCTCTAGTACAGGGAAACAAGACCGTAGAAGAATATGAGATTAGGTTTATGGAATTGGTCAAATATGTTTCATACATGGATAATGACCAACGACAGGTAGAACGCTTTGTCTATGGGTTAAACCCTAATATAAGGGCTATGGTGCGGATGTGGAAACTGTCTTCAGTAGCGGAAGTTGTGGAAAATGTGCGTTATGTGGAGGAACACATGAACTTAACCGGAGGTACGAGACCAACCTTTCCGCATCGTCTTGGATTCATGGGGAAGGCCCCTAAGACATTTCCCAGTGAGGGGGATCAAGGCCACCTCCATATGGTAATAGAGTCACACCAAGGACAATAGCCGTAGGGATTTCAATGGAAGTGAGTGCAGCATCGTGTTCATCACCAACGACACAGGCAGGTCCACGGCCATCTCAGGGAGCAGCTAGTAGGGGCAGGGGTTCCAAGGGAAGGAACTCATTTCAGAGACAGTCACAAAACAATACGCAGGTTCAATCTCGTGTTACTTGTTGGGGATGTGGAGGACCCCATTACCAGCATGACTGCCCAGAGTTACAATCAAGATTTTTGCATAGAGAGGGAAAGGCCCCGATGGGAAGAGCAAGTGGCAGCCACCAGATTTACGTAGTGGTTAATAATCTCCAGGAAGAACATCAATCCACAATGGTGGAGTCATCAGGTACGCTAAATCATATCAATGTAAAGATTTTATTTGATTCTGGTGCTACAGATAGCTTCATTTCACCATTTGCATTAGAAAAGAGTGGGTTGGCAGCCTACGAGCACAATGACTTTAAACAAGTCGAGATGGCCTTGGGGGAAAAACAAGCGATAGGACCTAGTGTTGATAATTGTATAGTAGACCTAGGAGTGTGTACTACCAGATTGAAGGTTTACGTTACTGCTCTCGGGGCATATGACCTAATCATTAGAATGGATTGGTTAGAAGCCCATCGAGCGATGGTAGATTGTTTCACAAAAAGGGTGCTTTGTGTTGACGATGAAGGAAGGCCAGTAGAGATCTAGGGTATATGGAGAAAGGTGTCTCTATGCTTTATCTCAACTATGAAGGTTAAGCGGTGCATGAGGCAAGGGTGTCGACTGTTTGTAGTGGAAGTAGTGAGTGAAAGGAAAGGACCCTTCTTAGATCAGTACCTAGTATTTTCAGAGTTTAAAGATGTTTTTCCGAACGAGTTACCAGGGTTACCTCCTGAGAGGGAGCTTGATTTTACTATCGAGCTAAAACCTGGTGCAGAACCAATTTCCAATACTCTATATCAGATGACATCGCCAAAACTTTGTGAGTTGCAAATGAAGTTGAAAGAGTTACTAGACTTAGGGCTAATAAGGCCCAGTGTCTCACCTTGGGGTGCACCAGTAATCTTTGTGAATAAGAAGGATGGTTCCTTACGACTGTGTATAGATTACAGGGATTTGAACCATGCTACAGTGAAAAATAGGTACCCAATGCCACAAATAGATGATCTCTTTGATTAGATGAAAGGAGCAACGGTATTCTCAAAGATTGATTTGCGATTAGGGTATCACCAGTTAAGGATTAAGGAAAGTGATATTCCTAAAACTTCTTTTCGATCTTATTTTGGGCATTACAAGTTTGTCGTAGTACCTTTCAGATTGACCAATGCACCAGTAGTATTCATGAGCCTTATGAATGGAGTATTCTGGAAGAACTTGGACCGTTTTGTACAAGTCTTTGTAGATGACATCCTCATCTATTCCAAAAATGAAAGAGAACATGAGGAACACTTGCGAGTGGTGTTGTCCTACCTTAGAGAGAACAAATTGTATGGGAAGTTGTTGAAGTGTTCCTTCTTCCAGAAATAAATTCACTATTTAGGACATATCATTTCCGGTGAAGGAATCTCTGTGGACCCATAAAAGGCAAAGGCCATTATGGAATGGCCAGTGCCGAAAAATTCCCATGAGGTAAGAAGCTTCATGGGGCTAGCAGGTTATTATCGGAGATTTGTGGAAGGGTTCTCTAAGATAGAGAAACCCATCACCACCTTGCAACGCAAGGGGGTCAGGTATGAATGGACAGAAGAATGTCATAGTGCATTCATCGAACTTAAGAGGTTACTAACTAGTGCGCCAATTTTACGAGTGCCAGATATGGAAAAGGACTTCACAGCCTGTACAGATGCCTCGAAGCAAGGGTTGGGGGTCGTACTAATGCAGGATGGAGGAGTGATAGCTTATGCATCAAGGAATTTGAAGAAACATGAAGAGATTTACGCTACTCATGATTTAGAGTTGGCAGCTATAATGCTAGCTCTGAAACTTTGGAGGCACTATCTTGTGGGGTGAAACTTTGAGCTCAAAACGGACCATCAAAGTTTAAAACATCTCTTCACTCAAAGGGATCTGAATGCCAGGAAAAGGCGATGGAGTGAGTTCATGAATGAGTACGATTTTGGTATTTCATATATCAAGGGAAAATATAATGTGGTCGCAGATGCCTTGAGTAGGAGACAACGTGTCTTCTCCTTGGTACCCTTAAAATTCAATCCGAGGGAACGTGTGTTGACGCAACTTCTTGGAGACAGTTGGTATTTAAAGGTTACCTCAAACCTCCAGAGTGGGAGGCAGTTAGATCGAAAGTATGAAGGATATAGTCTGGAAGCAGATGGACTATTGAGATATCAGGGAAGGATGTACATCCCTGAAGATGGGGATATTCGAAGCATCATACTGAAGGAAGCCCATAGAGAAATTNACATGAGGAAGCTTTTCTTCTAGGTAGGCATGAGGCGCGATGCAGTCCATTTTGTCGCCAAATGCCTAGAGTGTCAACAAGTGAAAGCCGACCACCATCACCCGGCAGGCCTCCTAGAACCACATGATGTTCCTATGTCTAAGTAGGAAGTCATTTCTATGGATTTTGTTGTGGGGTTGCCGCTCACATCTCATAGACACAATGCCATTCTTGTGATAGTTGATAAACCAGGAGTGCTCATTTTATTCTGGTTAGAGTGTTACACGTCAAAATTACTCAGTTGGATAAGTGTCGCATGTCCCTCTCAATTGTCGTAAGTGTCGCACCTTCCTTACAACTTTCGCAAGTGTCGCAAGTTGGTCACAACTGTCGCAAATGATGTTCAGACATACTGCCATGTCGACGACACTAAGGAGACACTTATAACATCTCATATGACTGATTTGAAGGAGGAGAACTGGTTTACTGAAGTCAAATAACTCTTGACACCTGAAGAAAGTCCTGAAACAAAGGTTTTAAGGAGGAGCGCTCCCCTATTTCAGCCCTAGAAGCACTGGTGCTCCCCTACAAGGCTTCAGGGAGCGTTATAACACTCCCCAGCCGCCTCTGAAGGAGCGCTGCTCATATTGAAAGCGCTGGCGCTCCCCTAAAGCTTACCAAGGAGCACTACAACGCTCTGATGCCCCTTCTAAGGGAGCGCTGCCTAATCTAAGGCAGTAGTTGGCCCGTTGAGGAGAATAAGGAGAGGATCTTTCGAGATTAGGAGGTAGTTGTGCTCGAATTCTCGGTTTCATCAAGAGATCCCTGATCTAAGGAGAAGGTTCCCAACTTGTTCTAAAGATAACTCAAGAGGTTAAGCTCCTCTTAACCTATATAAATAGACTCTATGATGGTGGAAAGGGGAGGAACTGAAGATATGAAACTTATGATCTTGAAGGAAACTCACAGTCAGCCAAAGGAGAGTGATCAGTGAAGCTGCTGTTATCCAAGTTGTGGATCTTTCAGGCAAGGATTAGACGAAGGGGACTTGATGAAGCTGTCGCATTCGCATCTACGATTGTAAGTATTGTTGTCGTTATTCTCATCAATATGACACGCTTGGTCTGTTTCTTTCTATTTTGTGTCTAATGTCACATGAACTTATCATTAATTGATAGATCTGTTTTCAAGCTAATATCAATAGAGTAGGAAGTGGTCATATCTCGTTTTGTCCACAGAACTCAGCGAGGAGCAAAGGATTGGAGCGCAACTCGGAGCGTGCAGGGACAAACGTCGATAAAAGGTACTTCTGTCATCCTTCCTTCTCATGTGTTAGTTTAGATAGATTTGAAAGAAAGTCAGTGTCCATCTTAAGCATTTTCTGTCTAGAGTTAGGGTCAAGCTCTTAGAGGTGATCTACCTGTCCACAGGGAGATTTTCCTACAACAGAAATTGGCGACTCCACTGGGGAGATAGCCTCGAATCAAAACTTCTTGTTTGGATTTTTCTCCTCATTGACCTAGTTCTATCCCTTGATTGTTTCAGACCTGGTTTACTCCTCTTTTGATTAGTTTCATGAGCTAATTGGCTCCTTACCTCATCACACTCAGCATAATTGTCGAAATTGAATTGCAATTTTTTGATTTTTTGACATTTCTGGGACTTTTAGACCCTGGCGCCCTTGTCCTAGTGTTAACAGAGCACCAGCGCTCCCCCATACCTTTGCACAGAGCGCTATAATGCTCCTTGCCTTTAGCAACAGAGCGCTATAATGCTCCTTGCCTTTAGCAACAGAGCGCCAACCCTCTTTGGCTCAAAAAACCTTCCAGAATTGCCCTGTTAAGGTTTTGCCTCTGTGTCTCCTCTGCTGAGTGGCCTTGTGACTCAATGTTTCTTCCCTTTCAGCCTTGACATCTATCTTTTTGAAGAATAAACATCTCATTAGTTTTATCTTGTAGCCTTGTTTGTTGGACACACCTACCACACTTAGAGGGGGGGGTGAATGAGTGTGGGGTTTTTTTTCCCAAAACTTCCCTCTTGCACAAAAACTCATCAATTAGCATTCAACATTTATTCATTACCCATTGTTGTCATTTATAACCAGTTATATGTGAGCACATATCAGCAACATATATCAGCAATATATCATCAACAAGTCATCA
>JASDQU010010784.1:250204-267603 GCA_032191745.1 Picea mariana | reverse complement strand
ACTCTTTTTGTCATGCAATTGATTTTATGCTATGTATGAATGATTTCTTGTTGAATGTTTGAAATATGAGAGGAAAGGGTAATGGAATGAGTTTCAATTGTTTCTCTATCTGAGCAAGAGTTCCTGCAAGGAGTGCAGTTGAATTTTTCTGCAAGGAGTGCGTTGACAAGGTGTTCAGAGGTTTGTCTCTGAAAGCTCAGGAGAGATAGCTTTTGTTCTCATTTCCACAGAAGTGCAGTTGGGCACAGGAGCCATGCAAGGAGTGCGCAGGCCAAGTGAAGTCTCAGGGTTGCGAATCTGAGAGAAGAATCTAAGGACTGTTGCTGCAGGTGTGCGCAGGTTCAAAGAATTTCAACACTTGGAAGTGTTCAAAATTTTTCCGCAAGGAGTGCGTGCAGGGATTTATGGAAGGTTCAAAGTTAGGAAAAGTTCAAAGGAATTTGAAGCCTTCGAAGTGGCCGAAGGAAAGTGTAGCAATGTCAGACCGCAGGAGGGCGAGTTCTCAGAGAAGAGAACGGACAATCGAAATTCTCCGTGGAGAATTCGCGAAGTCCCACGAGTCGTCATATCTCACAGAGCAGCAGGAAAGTTACCGCAAGTGTAAAGAAAATTTCTAAGCTCAGGAGGAATAGGACCGTAGATCCAAGCCACAAGGGCCGTTGGATTTACGCGTGGAATTCTATATCGAGGTTTTGTGGGTGGAAGTCTCGTAAACCTTGCAACGGGAATTGCAAAATCACGAAACGCAAAGTCCCGAAGGCTAAGGGGATTGTGTGGACCACAGCGGGGTCAGCAAGTGGACAGGTGGCACACTATTTCAGAGTTTCACGGAGCAAAATCCCGAACACATTGCATTAGGATTCACGATATTGCGAAGTCCGAAATGCCAATGGAGTGTAGTATCGTTGAAAGGTCAACCGCACGAGTATATCGGAGTTTCGGCTAATCGGGATTCAGGAGTCAAGGAGACAAGTTTCTTAACATCGCGATCGCCGAAATCGCGATAAGGAAAATCCCGAAAGGGAAAGAAAAGGGTCAGCATTGACTGTTTCGGGTTTCGAGGATTCGAGAGACCAACGCTTGACCACTGGATTCGCGAAGTTGCGAATTCTGATCTCCCAAGTACAAAGAGGGGATCCCGTCAGAGTTTGTTGTGGGTGCAGATTTCTCGAAAGGGAAATAGAAGAGCTGGGTTAGAGTTCTTCGGGCCAGAGGAAAAAGGAAAGATCCTGTGTTGACGTGGACCTTCTGACCTGCGGGTTGTGGAGGGAGCGTGCATCAGCGTCATTCTTTATTAGCCAATCCTTCCTCAAAGGGTCTACTTTCATGATCAGTTGGCTCTCCCCTTTTTCTCTTCTTAATATCAACTATGGAAAAGTGGGGATCATACCTCCGCAGTTTTTACAAGGGGAACTTCATCTCCTCCAGGATATTTTCATCTTCGTTCCCACCTCTGGTACTCGAGAACGCGTACCCTCCCATTGCAATGGGATAGGATATACGTCCCTTCTTATTAGATTTTATGAAGTGCTTCAGATCTACATGCAACAATTTCCTTGCCTAATAAACTCCAATATGAAAATTCTAGGGGTGAGGAGTTTGGGGAGTCTGTAGGGGGATATGTTTGATCCATATAACCTAATTACTGTCAAATATTATCCCAAAAAACAATCACCTTTATGTTGTGCAGTCACCTATAAGTATGTTCTGATTTCCTCAGGCACCCTTGGTTGCTCTTTCCCTGCTATAATAGAATATGTCGTATACATTAATTTTTTTATGTAACCAAAGAGGGAGGAGTTTTTCTCATTCTTTCTTACCTGAGGAATCTAGTATGTGCATCTGGTGAGTTTATTGTCTTTTGAAATCTTCTAGATAGGCCAGGTTTGAATCAGAAAATGTCCTAGTCCATCTGCAGAAAACTGGCCAACCAACATACATAGGTCTTATTATCTTCTGGGAGCATAGTTAGTTCAAATATTCATCCCACTTGTCATCTTGGAGCAGATCTGGCCAAAAAAGGGAATGGTATAATCAATTATATCAGATAGATATTGTCAAACCGAGCAAGAGGGGCAGGGGAACAACTCGAATGAAAGAAATCAGGCATTCACAACTCCCAATAAACCTTATTCATTTTCCCCAACGCAAGCAGTGGAGCGAAGCTCGACCATATTATTTTCTTTTATAGGGAATAACACAAAACCAAACCATAGAATTGCTAGTGCTCGATGACCTTGCTCACCTTCAGGGGAAATGTGGTTATCAAGAAGTATCATACCACCCACCTCTCTTTGTTCGGTTTTATCTCGTTCCCATCCATTCCATTGTTCGCATACGCTGTAGAAAGCAGTGGATAATACACTTCCCCATCTATTCTCGACAATTATTTAGAAATACCCTTGAAATGAAGAGAAATGTGTTGCTTCCATGATAGAGTGAAAATGATCTAGTGGGTGAGCATGGCCACTCACCTAACTCCAATAATATTCTACGTTTTTGAAAATAAGAACAACAACATAAAAAGGACCTCCCCCTTTCTTCTCGTCTAGCGAGTTCTAAAATGTTGTGATGTAATGTAATCAAAGTGGATCTGCTTGGTCTAGTTGTGTATCTCAGGATTATACCCCTTGGTTCTACGTGTCCAACAGGTAGACCGATTTCTTACTCCGAGACACACGAAAAATCCCTAAAGCAAGAAATCCCAAGAAATCCATTTATGCGAGAGCCGGGAAACCAATGATGATGGATGATGTGCCAAATGCAATTCAAATGACTTGTCGAAATATATGAACTCTACCCACGAGTAGTCTCATCCAGAGAGAGATTCCCCAGCTTCACCAGATCTATAGTCCTTGAAAAGGGATTCATTGATTTCCTCACCATATGATGCTCCAGGTCTTTCCTACTGTGTAATGTCCCCTTTTTGGAAAAATTAAATATTTAATTAATTATTTCATTATGTTGCCTAAAGTTAAATTTGGCAACTAATATTTAATTAATTATTATTTAATTTTAAGTGACTTAATCAAAATAACATTATAAAGTCACTTTATTAAATAAAGTTCTCTTCTAGAAGCTTTGAGAAGGTTGGGTTAGATCTCTCTAAAAAGATCCACGAAGCCTTAAAAACGAGAGGAGACCAAGTCATTTGGACAAATTGGATTTTGGATCATTTTCTTGTGGAGTGTTGAGTGAGCCAAGGTTATTGTTAGGGTTTTCGAAAAACCCTTTCATTGAAGTTTGGATTCGGTGGTGGGACTATCCACCCTAGTTAAACAAAGAGGGGAATCCATCCAAGGTTTCCATTGGAGCTTCAGTCCAGTTTCATCCTGATGTTATGTTTGGAGAGATCAAGCATTGTTCCAGGTTATGTTTGTTATTATTGATGTATTACAGCTTCCATAGCAACCATTTCTTCTTATAAATTTGTATTCAATGATCGCGTAATAAAAAATGCCCCTGTTATCTCTTCCATTTATGTGTTCTTTGGTGTGTATATGATATGTTTGAAAAAATTACAAGGGTTTGTAGAAAATTTAATGCCCTAATTTTATTTACAAATTAAAACCCTAGTTTTCTTATAAGCGGGATCTTACATTGGTATCAAAGCATGATCTTTGACATTTGAGGAGGCTACCAAAGGGCTATCATCAGGGTTATTTCTGAATAACAAAAATCATTCAAATTTCTTCCCCGTGCTTCATTGATAGTTGAGATCTCTTTCGTGGTTGTGATTTCCTTTAGTTGTGATTGAGTTTCAAAAGTGGTGGCTAAGATTCATGATGTTAGCTGAGTTTGGGTTTCCAAAAGGGAGTCAACTTGCTTGAGGAAGTCGAGTTTTGTGTATGTTGGGTCTATAACTCATTTGGGTTGAGTTCTTCCTTAAAAGACTGAAGTTCTGAGTGTGAGGACCGATTTATTCAGTATAAATCATGGGTTTGTCTTTGTTGGACAGTTTCATTAGCTTAGGCGCACTTCCGTAATTGAGAGGCCGAGTTACCCTTCTTACAAGAAATTTTGTCAACAAGCCAGAGTCTATGTATATGTAGGGCGCTACTCATTGAATAAGAGGCCATACCTTCACACTAGGGCAGAGATATTCATAATAGATCCATCATTAGAGATTGGGCACAATATCTCTGTGAGTCGACAGAGTTTGGGTTCCTTGAGGGGTGATTTTTGGGTATTGTTTCCTTCCAGCAAACCAACAACACTTCATTGGAATGTATCAAACAAAATATGTGAGTTATCCCTAATATTGTCTTCCAGTTATTTGTTGATAATTAAATAAATTTATCTCTGTTAAGTTTCCATACATTTATCAGTGCAGCATTAGAAACTATTTGCACTGAGTTTAATGCTGGGTCGATTCCTTCATTGTATGGGGTGAGTTTCACTGTGGTAGCGAGTTCTTCCCTTGTTGGTTATTCATTGCAGTAAGAAGAATCTGAGATTGGAAGTTTGAACAAAGGGATATTAGAGGAACCCCTGTATATAGAAAAGGCGAGTTTCATGTCCTTGCTAGTGCCTCTTAGTTGCTGAAACGATTATCATTTGGTGAAGACAAAGTTCTTTGTTTTGTGGCTAATATATATGTTTGTGGTTGAGTTCTTTCTTAGTGGTTGGGTTTTCCTCATTTTGGGACGAGTTTACTCCCTTGGAAAGGAAAATTTCTCTTGTTGGACGAGTTACCCTCTTGTTGGGTCGAGCTATGCTGATAGAGGTCGATTTCTTGCACAGGGGGGGGTCGAGTTCCCACTGCTAGACACTTTCTTTGAATGGTTGGGAGCACTTGTCTTTATGTTGGGTGCATTTGTTGAAGAAATATTGCAGCTAAGTGAATTATATGCCAATCTGGGCACATACTCCTGAATCTGGGCAGCAAAACTCATTGTTGGTTGAGTCTATCATTGTTGGGGTCGAGTTTTACCTTCCTGTGGATGAGTTTAATGTGTTGGGGGGGATCAATATCAGAGGCTATCAATACAGTTCCTTTTCTCTTGTTTTGGGCATTGTTGTTCATGATTTTAGTGACCAATATCATCTTCTACAAAACTGATATCTTTGGCTGAAAGTTGTTGCATACCAAAGTCACCTACATGCACGCTCATCTAGAGTACTCTTGCATAAACAACATACACAGAATATATATACCAGGTTCATTAATTGGTATTTATGTATTGTTGCTCAAATTTCCTCTGTATTGGTGATTATCCAAATATTAATGCAATAAGTTCAGTTGGGTCTTATTTTTTGTGTCCCTTGTAATCCTGTAGCAGAGATGATAGTTTGTGTAAATTGTGAATAGAGTGATTTTAAATGCAAACAATTTGACAAATTGCCTATACCATAAGTCAAGGAAAAATACAAAAACAAAAACAAAAGTTTAACCGTAACATTTCAATGGTATCAGATCGTTAATTTAGTCAGAGTTAATGTTGTTGGAAAAGGAGGTCGATACTCTCTTGAGTGCCCAATACATCATTAAAGATCTGAATAATATGCAGGAAACACGTCTCTACTTTGAGTGTTAGTGTTAATACCAGTGGGACGAGTTAGCTTGAAGACTCTAGATCGCTATCTATAGGCCTGCTCATAAATATTGGGCATTGTACATGCTATGGGAAGGATAAACATGCTACAGGACTGATATTTTGGGTAAGTGGAAGTATTGTTCTTTTCATCATCTACAAGAAGACTTTGGGTGGCTTGAAGAACCTATATCAAACGTCAATTATCATAAACTAGCAAGGAGGCGCAAAGAGACAGTGCACCAGCATTGGTCGAGTTCATATGTATCTGGATTGAGATATTTGTGGGAGGGATGTTGTGTGGATGATTTGGTGGGGAAACATCACATAATACCTCATCCTTGAAGGGTTGGATGTCGTATGACAATCGACAATGCTAGCTGACACGAAGATCTTGTCCTTGGCGAAGCCACCCGATGTTGTATGGATACGGGTGTGGTGTTGTCGACAATCCCAACTATTTGACAACCTCTGCTGAGGTGAGGTTCTTCTGGCTTCCATTATCAACAATAAAATGCAACAGGGTCCCCTTCACCGACATTTGTGAATGAAAAAGTTGCTCCCCCTCTTCAGGATCTGTTGGTTCTTCTGGTTGAATTGTTGCGGTCGCGACAATAACAGTGGGGTCTACGTCAATGATCTGTCCTTTACCAGCATTTTCATAATCAGATTCTGAATCAGGGTTCGGCTCCTTGTCTTTGATCTCAGACACCAATGACTATTTTGAGCGACATTCATTGGTGTTGTGCCATGGGATTTTGTGGAAATCACACCATTTTCCAATGTCCTTCTTTGTCTTCCCCTGACCCTTCTTTTCCTGTGTCTTGGACTAGTTTTCGGGAGACTATTTGTTAGGGATGTCTTTGTCATACTTTGGTTGTTGCGGATTTGTAGACCCAAACTCCCATTTGTTCTGGTGCTTGAATTTATGCTTGATTTTAACAGTATATCCTTAGCATCCCCGAGTGATGAGATGTCCAAAAAATCCATTTCAGTTTGTATGTATCTGTGTAGAGCCCCACAATATTTCAGAACCAAATGTCATTCAGAGTCTTTGATACCTAGCTTGGTGCGCAAGGTATGGAAGGTATTGGTGAACTCCAGAACTACTTGGCCCCTCTCTTTCCGTAGTGTGGTCCATCTCATGTACTGGTCCTCATAGTTGCCAACAGGGCAATATTGTTCCTTTAGCGCATCCACAAAAAAATCCCAAGTGGGATCGGCCCCATATATTTCAGACTTCTCTGTGCAAATCTATGCCCAATAAGTTTCCCACCAATGTTTGACATGGGGGATATCTTTAAGCAGTGTGAAGGTGATCTTTTCTTTGTCGGAAAATTTGTGAACAGAGAAATAACCTTCTAGTAGATTTAACCATTTCTCTAGGGCTTCTGCATCTATTTGTCCTTCAAATACATGAATATCAAAATTAACTTGTACCTTCAAAGTGGTCACTTGATGAAGATGTGCCTTTTGCTATCGGCAGGCATTGAAGGATGTGGGAAAAATTCTCCATCGTTTTGTCCCTCTGTCGTGTGAGAGCTTGCTCAAGCAAAAGACTAACAGGATCATCTGCTTCATCGTTTTTCTTTTCTTCCACCATTGAGGGTTTATTGGGTGTGTGAGAGTGATTGTCCTCAAGAGAGACAATCTTGAGACCCAACTTGCTATACTCGGACCTCGTCGGGGACATGCACTGAAAAAATGATCAAGAACAGCCTGCTCTGATACCACTGATCTGGATTATTTTCAGCACAAAATGAGAGAGGAGATATAATAAAGAAATGCATAGAGATATCGCAGATATTCAATAATATAACAGAAATATATCAGAGATGCAACTATAAACACAGATATACAGTAATACATGATTTCTATTAATGAAAGAAATGTACAGAGACTGTAAAAATACAGAGTGAAAGACTTGCTAGAATGGTGGCAACTTATCTTTGAGAAGAGATGTGACAACTACTCACATTTGCAAGAAGATCATTACAATGAGGCTCTAAAGGCCTTTTTACAATAAATAGGAATGCCAAAATTCCTAGATATCCAAAAACCTAACCCTAGGAGATGAAGTGTCAAAAATCATGTGGGCCCCGTTTGGGTAAGTTAGTGCATCAACTTCCCGTGGTCATAACTTTTGCATATGATCTCTGTTTTAGGCGCGTGATAACCCATTGGAAAGGTATTGTCGAGGATATTTGTTTTGGAGCCTCAATCATGCCATCAGCTATCATTGATTTGGTTCAATCCTGAAAAACCTTCATTTAGGCCCTCAAAATGGCCCCGGAAGTTAAAACCTGCTAAAAATAGGAAATTGCCAAAATTGCCAGAAAACTATTTTGAGCCAGTTGGAAAAAGTGGGTGGCCACCGATATCCATCTGGATCACCACCTCAAAGAAAAGTTGGATTCCCTAAAGAAGGAATTGCAGGTTGCTTGACAACAAAACTCAGGGGGGTCAACTTTGGATATATTAGCATAGACATCAACTGTTATGAGTGAAAATAAAGAGCACATGTGCTATGAATGTGGTAATATTTACTTTTAGGAAGGGTATAAAGTAGTGAAAGTACTAGTCACTATTCATGCTGAAGAACCGACCACTCTCTCAATCAAGACAGAATATGACCTTACTTCTCCACAAAAACCAGTAAGGCAGAGGAGATCTCAACGTAATAGAGTAGTTGTTGGTTTACCAACAACTCTTACACAAGAACATCTTTTACACTTACAAGTTGTTACTCAAGCAACTCAAACTGATTTTGTTCTTCAATGCAAAGAAACTCAGACATGTTTTTTGAAACAACAGATGTTGGTGGTACACACAGGTTTTTCCCATACTGGTACTTAGTGATTTGTCTTAGCAGTTTGCACTGGAGGAGTCACTTCCCTGACTGAGATTCAGAGTAAGGTTTGAATGTGGTTTTCATGAGGACATGCAATGTCTTCAGTTGGGGGGCATGTTAGGACCCATAAATGTCCCTTTTTCACTATATCTTTTGCTCATTCAACCTTAACATTCCTATGCTAAAATGCCTAATATAACATTTTTCTAAGACCTTTTTCCCAAGGTATGAATCATTGATCTTGTTGTTATATTCTTATTTACTTAACATGTTTGATTGGTAGCATTTCTCATATTTTATCCATGAATGTTCAACTAATGATCAAAATGTGTAGAACAATCGAGTCTTGAAGAAAGATTGATGTTGTTACACCAGCTGTTATAGCTGTGCGCCAGTTCTGCATGTTGTTACATGACTACAACACCTTTCTTGGAAGTTGTTACACCTACTGCAACCGATGCCCACCGATCCTGGAAGCCTTGATGTTACACATTTTGTCTCACACTGGTGATCAAGATCAATTCCAGATCTTGTAATGATGATAGATCTTTTATATCATATGAACAGCTTGAGAATCTACGATTCTCAAGGCTGTTCTGAGTCTGTTTCAACTGAATGACTCTGTCTTTAAATAACATATCTTTTGTAATCATTAGGGACGGAGATTTGTTGTGGAATAGTGAAGTGAAGTGAATCATTTTGTATCTAAACATTTTGGTGATTTAATAAAGAAGTGAATTGAGTTTATTTAACTTACTATAGTCTTTTCGAGTGGATTCAGTGAGAAGGAAAGGGCCCACCTTCCTCACAGACTACCCTCTCTTGTGAGTTTTAGATTAACTGCTTTGATTATTTATAGTTGTGTGATTTATCTACTTATGCATTGCTAGAATACATTTGTTGTTACAGTTCATTCCCTTTCTGTTAAATGTGCATCAATGTGTCTCATGAGAGTTAGGATCAATTGTTGTATACTGCTGGAGAATTACTTTGAAAGATAGTTCCTTTTCTGCATTAGATTAAATCTTTTTTTTCAAGCAAAAGTAAATAGAAGTGTGGATTCCCTTCCTGCAATTAAGTAGACTTCCTTTCAACAATTATCACAAAACTTCCTTCTGTCTGCAAGAGTAATATAGAAAATTAGAATAGATTAGATAATCTAGGATTCTTATACACTTATCAAATTCCACTCCTAGAAATTAGATTTCAATTATGCAAGTGTGACTTCAATTCAACAACCTTAGATTAGAACTCTAGCTATATCAGCAACTTGTGTTAGTGTTCAACTTTTCAATTCTGTTTCTTTTAGTGTTAATTTACCTTACTGCAATTTGATTAGTGTTGCGTTCATAATCTAGCATAGACTGTGCACAATTATCTTACAATAAAAAAAAATTCCTGGGTTTGACAATTTATATTCAATACCTTAATTATCTATTTATTTAGACAATTAAAGTGCCCAACATATAGCAGAGAAGGGGATGCTTGAGCCTGAGCCTGGAAGGTGAGTGATTGCAAGGAAGGGGAAACTTCAATAGCTCATGTAAATGACTTGGAGGAGTCTTTAAAGATTTTTTTTGTTATTTATTAACTAGGATCATGCACACAATGGGTATGTCAAGGAAATAAGTGATCCAAGTTAATGAGACAGCCATATGGATGCAAACCATCAAATTCACAGATAAGTATTATGTTGATATGTGAAATTTTCCCCTTAAAATAGGAACGACAATAAAATGTTCTTGCATGAAATTGAGATTTATATGCTTATTGTTTGAAAATATTATAGGCATGTGCTAATGCAAAGAGTTTGGAAAAGAACTAAATCAAGGAGAGGGAAATGTTGTTGAAAACATTAGAAAAATAAAGGCATGATAGGTGTTGCTAAAATGAAAAGAACATAGAGGACAATGTTCCTTTTAGGAGGAGGGGATTGTAACACCCCTATTTCCCCCAGTCTATAAATATAAGTATTTTCATGACTAAAATATGAATGGGTTTGTTATGTGACCATTGAAATACAATGAACCTTTGATGAATTTTGTAATGTGCATGTTGATTTTTAATGCAATAGATAAATGTTGAACTACTGCTGAAGGGATAGCCTTCATAGGTTACGATGTCATGAGAGGAATGGTGCAAGAGGGAGGAAATTACTGATTGAAATGACCCTACCAAGAAGTACCCTGTCAAATTAAAACAGTGTTGACCTGAACTGTCCTCAACCCTGAAAATTGATTACCAGTTGTTGAGTACTCAACACACCCTAAAAGTTCTGTGACCATTTCCTTTTGGGTACCACCCTACTTTCTACCTTTAACTGTTTTTGCCTTGGAATGAAATTGATGCTTCGCTTATCTTATATGTTTCATGTTTTAATTAAATTCCACTTGAACATACAATGAAGAATCATCTTAACTCTAAAGAGACTTAACAATTACTCAAGGAATTGGCGACCCAAAATTTTTCCCGACTCACAAGAGAAGTTTGGAATCAGCGAAAGATTAAGGTGGCGAAAATCGTTTGGGAAGTCAAGGTAGCTGAGTGTCGACCCTCATTGGTGTCAGATGATGAAAGAATTTCTTTCTTACAAATAAACCATGGGAAGGATTTTGCCGATGGATGATCCATTCGGTTTCGGCAGAAAGATGTAATAGTAAGTCTTGTGCAAAAGGAAGAGTGACATCACTGACCACCGACTCCCGAAACGTTTTCGAAGATGAAATCTTATGAATATAATGACCCACCGATAAACTTCCCACCTGAACTTTCTCCCGACCACCCATCCCCGATATTATCGGTGTCAGTAGTTTTTATCAGAAGAATAGGATAGGGAGTACACACTGTTACTAGCCAAACCCCGATCCATTCGTTGGGTGACGTGACATGACGAGACGTGTTAACCCCTGAGTGTGTGTTAGGTACGTTGCATTTACGGTTATCAATTAATTCATGGATCACACATTAGTTACTGACTCGTGCATGAATCAAAAGGAACCGTTAAACTCGCCGATGAAATGCATATCCATCCACGCCTCTGCTGTCAACCAGTCAGGATTTATCCGCAGAAATCCGATAGTGTTTTATTTTGAATTTGCATTCATTACTCGTATTAACTAATTGATATCACTAATAGTATCTCCCGATTTATATTATTTTTGAGTCATTGTGCATAATCCCATTCTACGTAGCAAGGAATTCAGAACAGACAGAAGAGAAGAGCTAACAGTCCGGAGAAAGCGTCCAAAGTCCAGTGAGTATTAAACAATTATATTAGCAAGCATTACAAGTATGGGTTCGCTTACGGGTTTACGCTCCATTTTATATATTCTCACCCAATGTTGCTATGTATACGTGTTTAAAGGGTTTTTTTAATTACAGGGACAATGCCTCCGAAGAATCCATCCACCAGGAAATCGCCAAGGGTGCCAAAGTTGTAAGAATCAGAAGTAGGAGAGGGCTCCTCACCAGCGGTTGCAAGACAATTAGAGTTCACTTCCAAGCCAGTGTCCATCATTAAGGCGATCACCAAGGAGCCCTTTGTCCAGCCCCCAGCTTTCGGGGATACCGAGGCAAGTATTGGAGTAAAGACAACTTTTCCTCACTGGGAAGAAGTCTTAAAGAAAATCAAGAAAGAAGAACCCCTCGAATATACTCCGCATAGCGATCCTGATACAAGGAAGCTCGATGACGAGATCCTCCCAGATATTCGCAGGGCTTTTCTCCACATGGTGGCAAGCCAGTCTCCAGTGTTCCCTTACATTGAGCTCCTGAAGTGGCTCATTGATCACATCGATGCACAAAAATGTTTGATTAAGAATGATAACGGTGAATGCGTTGGGGTCTTCCTTCCATTAGAGGTCCAGAAGTACTACAATCTTAATGAGACTGAAGAAAATTTGAGCACTGATTTCGTTCTAAGTTTCTATGCATCGCACGATACCACCAAAATCATGGCGTCTTGGTGGAGGGAAGACAAAAAGTTCATAAATCGGACTGTCAGCTAGTATCCAACAACCAATCTTAGGGAACCATACATATATATCATGGCTCTTCTCTGCAGATTGCATGGAGAGAAGGACTGCTCCCGATTTTCAGAGGCTTGGATGCCTTTAGCTTTTACAGTCTCCATTTCAAGCATGGGTTTCAATTGGGGTGCTAAAATCTCCAAACAGTTGAGCACCTGCATAAGACAAGCTCAGGTATCGAAGGAGGGAGATACCCCCTCCTTCTACATGGCCTCATATCTACTGGACGTCATCTACGCCAGGAATGCTTTGCTAGGATGAACCTAAATTGGCACTCTTCAGAGCTCATGGTCCATGTATAGTTCAGTATCTTGTGGGAAAACAGGTACAAGAAATCCTATGCTGTTATCTGTGATAATTTTATTGCACACATTTACTTCTTTCTCTTCAGGAAAGAATGCCCTAGATTGTTAGATGAGGCAAAGAAGGTTATAACCAAAATTGGTCACTAGTATTTAGATGAATGAGAAACCCGCATCAGGGTTTTCGACGCGACAGGTGCACCCCACTTATTCCCCATTTATGTTCCTGACCGGCTAGTCTTAGGGGAAATTTGCTATCAAACCATCCTGCAAGGATACAATGCAACTTTAGTAAAAGACAAGAAGTGAGATTTCATACCGTATGGGTTTCATATCGTCTTCTATATGGTCAAAGATATCGTGCATGCTAAACAACTTGGCCTAGGTCAATTGGAATTTCGGTTCCAAACCGACCGATTTTGCAAACACGATCCCAAGGGATTGGTCCTATAGCAGATGTCACAGGTATTATCCTGTTGGCCCTATGCCCATGACTAGTTCGAGAATGAAATTTTTATCGAGAACACTCAAGACTAGGATGAGGTGGCAGCCAGGAAGGTTGATCCTAGAGGAACCAAGTTTAAAGCTATGAACTACGAAGAACGGGCGACATTTTTGGAGCAGGCAGTTCAAGAAATTAGTCGACGCCCTGAAGGGGAAACGACATATGAATTGGATAAAGAAACAAGTGATTCCCAAGAAGACGTTGAGGATGCGGGAGATCATCAAGAATCCTCAGTACAAATCAGGGATCCCCCTAAGATCAAATTGCACAAGAAAATGGTGCACTTTTATACCAACAAACTTAGCTACTAATGAAGCGGATGCAGGATGACCCATATCTTGTCATAAGTCCTGGGATTTCAACTATCGTTCAAAGAGTCTCGACAAAACCAAGCGATCCTGGTCCCATAGTTTCTGATGGCACCAATGGGTCAGGAAATCCTGAATCTACGACATCGTCGATTGATCCCTCGGAAGGAGGAACAACTCAATCAGAGATAGGTTGGTTGTCGATAGAAACACAAGTTCCCAATCCCTTGAGCACACTTATACATGTATACAGTGACGAAGAGAGCCCAGAGCCCTCTCGCGGTACCCTGGTGCACGTCCAAGAGGAAGAAGGTCTTGAAAAATCCCCTTCCCCAGGTCCCAATAAAACCTCTTCCCCTGGGCCCGAGGTTCATGAAAAGGAGGTCTCACAAAAGGAAACAGAAGTTGAAGGTTCCCTCGACACAAGGGAGTCTGATGAACCACAAATAGATGCAGGCCCGAGTGGAGAACCTCCGCAAAAGGAAGTCGACAGTTCTACGGCCGATAAGCAAGTAAGTGACGAGTCTATACCAGACACCTCTATTCTGCCCAATATTCAAATCGTCGACGAGCAACAAGTAGAGGTCATATCTACAAGGCTGAATGAGGAATTTCAAGAGCCCACTCTCGAACAAATATACACTGTGAGAATCCTGGGAAACAACCTCACATGGGGCGATCATAAGATACCAGACCCAGTAGACGAGGTAGCACACATCTATGAGATCTGCTATGATCAAAAGAGAAAGGATATCGTCCAGAGGACTGCAAATAAGAGAAGGATCACCTTAGATCACTCCATCCTAGTTACCACCGAGAAGAACTTAATAAACATAGCAGACACTCGTACGTCCGAACTGATTGGCGTGGGAAAATCCCTCTCCGATGCCGCCCAAGATATAGCCACCACCCTGAAGGAGCTCGAACATGTTCTCCATCTGGCCGAGTACTATAAGAGCACTACGTAAATCGTTGTGTATCTGAAAGGTGAGTTCAATGGAGTTTACGACAAGTTCAAGAAAGAAAGGCACCTGTTAATCGTAAACATAGTCGAGTTCTAGGAGGATACTCTTATGGTGCTTGCAATGTGCAAGGAGATGGCGTGATGGCATGAAAAGGCACAACAAGCGGTAGAGAGACTTGAATATATTGAGGTAGTTCAACAGGGTCGAGAAAAGGAAATACATGGCATTCGGCTGGTAGGAAAAAGTAGTCTCGAACGTATGAAGAGATATGTCGAATACTGGGATAAGATGTCCCAAGACCCACACCAAAAAATCCAAAAGCAATGGGCCAAGTGCCAGAAACACTAGGGTAAAGTTAATAAAGTGATGAAGGATGTCGGCCTTCCCGAGTTCAGTACCCCTGATGAGTTTGTCAACCTAAGCGACGTGTTCAAGAAACATGTCGAGAAAGACTCACTATGGGCCGAAGAGTGCACAAAGGTCGTCGATGCAAAGCCAGGGCAAGTGAAACAATTCGCGGAACACCCGATTAGAGCTCGAGCCATGTTGCAACAACTGAACTCCAGTTTTGTGAAGTACCGAGTGCATGCAGTGGATATCAGAGGAATATATGTTTCCCCAATGGAACAACACAGGTTCCCATGGGCCCAAACCTGTGAAGATTTGTTTATCATCTGGTCTAAATATGAAAGAAGTCACCCTTTTGAAGAGACATCTTGGTTGGACTATTAAAGAAATTGTTGGATGATCATGCCATGTGGCGATTTTTGTTTGGCTTGAACCATATTTAGCCGTTAATTACAGTTAAACTTTATATTATAAATAGAGACATCGAGCAATGAACAAGGGGTCGATGGTTGTAAAAACTCTTTCTTTTGGTTGTTGATAACTATTTTGAGACTGCTATGAATTGAGAAGTCATTCTAGACCAAAGACTAGATATTTTCATCAGATGTATGTGATTGGAGTTGGAAAAGAATTACTTCCTTTCCTGTTCCATGAATGATAGATTAAATGAGTAAGAGAAATTAATTATGTTGTCAAGTTATCTGGTGCAATGTTTTGATGTTCTTTTCTTTAATGATGAAGATAATTCGTTGTGTTGTTATGTGGTGAAAGTTATGGTACATGAATTATTTTTCTTACCGTGATCTTGACTACATATGTGTTTTATTTCTTTTAATTAGTTTCTCTCAGACAATAGTTGGATGCTCATTTGGTTAATGTATTAGTACTAGGCCCTTTGGTGTAGAATCACTGTCTGCATGTTTGAGCAGCAGGTTATCCCAAGCTCGACCTCTTCCCAATAGTTAAAACTTTGTCCTGTTATTTGTCAAGTTGGTTTATACTGGATTTCATTTCTCACACAAGCCCCACCCAAGAGAAATATGGAAAAAGAACCGTCCTAACTGAAGGAAGATCCTTCACAAGAAAACATAAATCCCAATGATAAATCAGTCAGATTGTAATATCTGAAGAACCATTCCATCTTAAATGCTACAAAGTCTAATTGGGCCTCGATGGCAGGTTTGGTTCCTACTGTTGAGTCAGGGGGTTTAGGCCCCATCAACACCAGTCAAGTTGGTAGTCAGAATAGTCCCCTTGGAAAATTAAGGAAGGATTGTTGGATTACTGAGAAGGGGGGTGAATCAATAATAGAGCATGTAATCCTTTTTCACCTTAAAATGCAAGTGTTGTATCAATGTAGCATTATCATCCAATAGTTGCAGAGTAAATAAACAATGAACAAATGAGTAATCACACACATACACAATACACTAGTGTTTTACATGGAAACCCAAAGAAGGAGAAAACCACAGAATGATTTTTCTTATATGTCTTTAAGAATTACATTCATTGGAAGCACCAACATCCTCTATTTTCCAGCTGCAATTGGAAGGAGGCTCCAACCCCCTAGTTTCTCAGTCTACAACCTGAGGGAAGCTCCAACTCCCCAATTCTCTGGATACAACCAGAAAGAGGCCACAACCCCCTATGTTCTTCGGCTACAACCAGAAGGTGGCTACAACCACTTGTCCTTGCCCCGTCCAACCACCCTGATGTAGAAGAAGAATGATGGAACCACTCTCACACTATCACTATGAGATATACTGCTGTAAACCTGTACCAATCAACATGCACCAAACAACCTGTACCAATAACCTGAACCATGCATCAACCATGCATCAAATTGTACCTCAAATTGTAATCAACCTGTACCAGTAACTTGAACCATGCACAAGTGCATCAACCATGCA
The DNA here is from genome assembly GCA_032191745.1 of Picea mariana. Classification (NCBI taxonomy): domain Eukaryota; kingdom Viridiplantae; phylum Streptophyta; class Pinopsida; order Pinales; family Pinaceae; genus Picea; species Picea mariana. The sequence continues at coordinate 250,852 of JASDQU010010784.1, read as the reverse complement.
CCAACCTGTACCATGAACAAGTGCATCAACCATGCACCAAACCTATACAAATAACATGTCACAAAAACCTGTCCAACCAACCTATCACAACAACCTGTCTCATCAATCTTATCAACCAAATCAGATCTAATCACCAAGATCAATCACCAAGACAACCCTCAAAGATGTGCATCAACCAAGCATAACACAGCAACTCATAATCATCACCAAGATCAATATGTGCTTACAATAATATACCAATACAATTATGCTACATCATCCATAAACCATGTGTCAACAATACTACTAACAAGTGCCTCAAACCATGTACCAATCATGTATCAACTACTCATCAACTATTACTCATCAATATGTACCAACATCATCATCTATACACCTCATGTATGTGCCAACTCATCAACTACTTGTCTCAACCATGTACCCAACATGTACCTCAACCAAAATCCCTCATCAATTTCATCATCCAAATATGATTTGTAACTTTGTAACAGACTTGGTGTATATGATCACATACCTGAAAACCTTCCTTAACTTTAACAACAAGAGACTAGCATTTTATCAAACTTTACTTTAGTCTCACATGACTAATTTTGGATTAGTCAACAACCCTAACTTTCAATAATCATAACTCTGTACCTGTAATGAATA
>JASDQU010010784.1:225419-250184 GCA_032191745.1 Picea mariana | reverse complement strand
ACTTGTCTCAACCATGTACCCAACATGTACCTCAACCAAAATCCCTCATCAATTTCATCATCCAAATATGATTTGTAACTCTGTAATAGACTTGGTGTATATGATCACATACCTGAAAACCTTCCTTAACTTTAACAACAAGAGACTAGCATTTTATCAAACTTTACTTTAGTCTCACATGACTAATTTTGGATTAGTCAACAACCCTAACTTTCAATAATCATAACTATGTACCTGTAATGAATAAAGATCTGAAAATAGTACACAATGTTCTTCAGGGTGTTTTATGCAATTCCTCTAGGTGTCACTACTTGGAACCTCTCAGAAAAGGAGTTATAGAAAAAATGACATACTTTGTTGAATTCTGGCTTATTCTAGAGAGAGAAATTGTAGAGTGTGCCTCCCATGAAATATTTGTTGTATGGATCTGAAAATGGTACACAGAATACTACAGACTGTACTCTAACCAAAAAATTTGGTCTTATTGAATTTGGATTTGTTATGAAGAAGTTATGATGTTTTTATCCAAAACACTTGTTTTAGATTAGTTTCAGGACTAGCCACAAACCCTATTTTCCACGGAGTGTAACTCAAAAAATACAATGAACCACAAGCTGAAATTTGTACCATAGATACTTGGATATGTTTTCTCAACAACCTCCAAATTTCATGGTCTGAATCATTCTAGAAAAAAAGTTATTGTGAAAATGGTGAGATGACCTATAAATAACATACCTTAGAAAGCATCATCAAAAGAATTTATCCTCCCTTGAATTTTGGCCTTCTTTATTTCACCTTCCCTCTGAAATTCGGCTTAGATATCCTTTGGTTACCTCAGTCACCTATAGATATTCAATATGCTCAAGTGTGATTAAAATGACAGAGCCTTGCCTCTTATTTATACTTTCATGTAGCTTCCTCAAGGGGTTACCTTTTAACCATATTAACCCACTTTCATTATTTTAGGGTTAACCCACTTCTAATTTCTCCATTAACTTTATTATTTAAATAATTTATTTTGTATTCACTTTGAATTATAGTACACTCATTAGTTCACTTTATTATTTAGCTTCTAAAATCTCTTAAACCACTTTGACTGCTTTGACCTTTTGAGGCTTCTAGATGACTCACGAGGGTTCTCCAACTTCACACGGCCATAAATCTCTAACCATGAGGAATTATGTGAGGTTCCACATACCAATGGAAATGGAATGACATGTACTATCCATATAGAATATTCTTTCTTGCAAATATATCAAAACTCATACGATTATCCATCAAACAAACTTGGGTCCACTACCTAAACCTGGGTTCTCCAACTTCTCATGGCCATAACTCTCTAACCGCGAGGAGTTATGTGACGTTCCACATACCACCAGAAATGGAATTACATTTACTATCCATATAGAATAGTCTTACCTTCAAATATATTAAAAATCATACCATTATACATGAAAAAACCTTGGGTCCATTACCCAAACCTTTGTGCTACCGGAATTCGCTACCAGACTTTCTCCAAGGATTGACATCAGTCACTAAGGGTTGACATCAATGTACAATATCACTCTCCAATGGTTGAAATAAATGAAAACCAACAATCCATACCAACTTTCCATCAACCTAAGCCAATTTTCTAACAATGATGGGAAGAGTACCATCGAGAAACTTCTGGCATGACCCGGGAGATCTTGGGGGAGAAGACACAAAAATAAGGGCATAGGGATAGACAAAGGGGATGCACATGAATGGATATAGGCCAGAGCACTCGAGAAATAGAGAGGTCTCTGGTTTAGGTAATAAGGAAGGGAGGAATTAGCATATGCTCCTTGAAAATCTTGTAGAAATCCTCTCGTGGCATCGTACTCTAGCTCGAGGGTGGCTAGTTGTAGTAGTTCATAGTGAATTCTTGCCTATGGTTGGGTGGAGAGCATCTCCCCCTTCAGTAGTGGTCAAAATATCTCATATTTGTAGATAAGTAACTTGTATTTTTCCATGAATTGACTTGAATACATGTATGGATTGAATGGTATGTATGATCATGATTTTGGAGCTTGACTGTGTATTTCTAGAGATGTATGATATTTGCATAAAATGTATATCTTCTCAAGAAGTCTAATGTTTTGATTTTAGATAGTATCTATATGTAATGAGGTAGCAACAAGAATATGTCTGTGAAAAGCATGTGTGAATGGTAAATAGGGTATGAACATGTACAGTTATTTGAGTAGGTAAATAACCCAAGTCTCGGCTATAATCTAAGTGGGAAAACATTTCTAGGAAAAACCATAGTGTGCCTTGGACAATGTAACATCCACGGCCACCCATGCTAGGCCATGCTACTCTAGAAAACGATTTCATTCTATGCTTAACATACTGTAACATACCCAGCATCCAATTGAGCTATGCCACATAAAATTTTTGAACTTCATGCAATTAAAATATATACACACAAAACTCTTACAAAACTTTATATATAAAACGTAAATAGAAAAATACATTTTGTAAATGCACGGATTCATACTGAAATAATAGTAAACATATACATGCATCATATACAAGAAATACCCATAAATATAAAGGCAGTTATAACCAAACATATGATAAACCCATAAAAATAAACACATAAATAATAATGCAACATGTAAATTTATCATACAATTGACACTTATCTTGGTAGGAATATCACCAACTGAGTGCAGGCCTTCCAAGAACCTCCCAGCCTTAGACCACACTGCTCATCACTCTCAGCAGTGGGTCATCCCCAAGATGGGACTAAAATCCACTTGGGTACAGGGTTTCCTAACCAGTCTAATGGCTCATAGACAACATGAAAGTCTCTGTCACAGGTGCCAACTCAAACTAACAACCTACAGTCCCTCATTCCCCACATGTCTGTCCCACCCCAGGAAGTGTGCCCCTTCTCTACTCAACAGTCCTTCGGCTGCCCCACTTCCTTTTTGGGCTTCAAGAACAGGCCAAACATGAAGTCTCATATCCCTGTAGCTGCAATTTAGAACCTTCAAGAAATCAATTCCCATCAATTCCTTCACCCAAAGAGAAATTTCTCACGAGCCTGACAACCCACCCCTTCAATATCCCACAGGCCTTAAAACTCGCTTCTTCAGTCCAACTCCTCAGTTAACCAGGTACACAAACATGTATGGTTATGGATACAGGTTCAGGTACAGTGACATGAAGATACGAAGGATCACTCAATGGGTGTCTGAATGGTCATGGTATGATTGACTGAATGATGGAAGGAATCCCCAAAAAATGAACTAAGTCCAAACAATATGTATGCATGTTCCCAACTTGACACTTGTCATGTTGGGAGCTACTTTGGCCCACTTGTCCCCATCTTTAGAACTTAGGATAAAATAATTATTCATACTTTATACTTTAAGAAAGATTAATATAATATTCATTTTTGGCTTAAGATCCCTAGCTTAGCCCCTTTTCCTTGACTTTTATCCCCCCTTTCCCTAACTAGTGGAGTTTAGTCCCCCATACTCTTTTATCATGGTCGGTCTGCATGCAACGATGTATTTTATATTAATTGATGAGGCATATACCAAAAATAGTTGCATTGGCCTTTAACATCTAGGCTCTCTGGCCTAATTCAAAACATAAGCCTCCTAGCTTATAATAACTAGCTCACCAGCCTACAAAACACAACATATACACAAAGGATCCATGGCCTCACAATCACACACACTTAATTTGTTGGGCGCGGTATCCCAGAATGTTCACACTTCATCATTTTACTGTGCAATAAATGTGCGCACTATACCATAGATGGTGCATACAAAAATGAATATCAAACAACTCACCAACTTAAGTACATTTTCATTACATTACAATTGGATTCAGCCTAGGGATATTACAGACAAGCACGAGGTCCCTATGATTCGGTAAGTCTTGTAAAATACTTAGAGAAATACTTTGTGAAAATGTCTAAGTCCTAGAGAAGATTGCTAAGACAGAAGGAAAACCCTAACATGCCTCACAGGATCGTAACCGTTGATTTGGCACGGTGGTTGGATATGGGCCTTGTATTGGCTCATGCGTGAGATTTGATTTCGACCGTCGATCTGGTGGAGTGGAGAGATCCTGACCCTCCATCAGACCAAGTGGTAGTTCCTGTAGGGGGGTGTAATCCAAATCAATGAGGACCGTTGATCCACCAGAGGATATCTGTGGAAGATTTTGGATCATTAGATCCATCGTGGTGGAAGCAGTCGAAGACTGAGGAAATTACGACCCAACACCATCATGGTCATTGGATTCGATATGATGAGAATATCTCAACCATATATCATAAGGGGAGTGTTATCAGAGTCCCATGGTTAGAGTAACCCTAGGTGTCGAAGTGGAGGAATTCCAAAATGGGAAGTGTGAGGGACAATTTGAACCATCCATTGAGGGATAACCCACGATTAATATCGATCATAGATCACCATGGCTCTCATTTGAATGAGACTAAGAGGAGAGGTGACGCCAGTGTGACATGTCATGCTGACAAGGACCGCTAGCTTGACCATAAGGAACACGTGTCAGTCTGTGATTGAAGGAAGGACCAAGGGGAGTCCTTGCTTGATTGTACCTTGGGACAGGCGTCATTAAATTTGAACCGTCAGATCCATGAGATAGGGATTTCTCGACCGTTCTTCAGAAGGCATCCTTCGAAGTGAATCGTGGTGATACACTCCGATGGAGGAGATATAAGAAGAATATCGGACCATTGATGAATTGGGACAGGAGGAGCTCCAAGGGGAGATTGGGACCATCGATTTGTCAAGATCAAAGGGGCTCCGAGAGTGTAGATCTGACCATTGATTCAGCATACTGGGATGAGCCCCGAGAAGTAATCGTGATTGTTAATTGGTCGAGATCAAAGTATCTATGAGATGCAATTGTGATTGTTGATCTGTCAGGGTTAGAGGATCTTTGAGGGGAGATCATGACCATCCATCGCAAGGTAATTTTCATAATATATCATGGATATATACTCTAATGGGGAGGCTCCAAGATGAAATCTAGACCATTGATCTGCCAAGGTTTGAGGGATCTGCAAATGATCTGGACAGTCAATTATTTTAGTTGAAGGCCTAAGGGGATGACATGGATGGTTCCATGTGTTATAATGCAGGTGGTGCCGTGTGTTGAGTATAGAATTTTCCATGTGGCATAGTGATTTGGCGCCCATAGGTGAATTTTTGTGGGAAATATGAGTGCCACATGTAAAGTGGTGATAATGCCATGTGTTACGTAGAGATGGTGTCACATGTCAAGAGGATGTGGCATAACCAACTAGCTCTGATGAAATCATAGCTGGCCATTGTCATGTCCTTGGAACTGTCTGATCTATCAGAGGAGGGAGTTGTCGGACTCAATCATTGGAGTGCGTTGGATAACCTATCGTGGGAGCACTCCAGTGGGAGGATCATGATAGTGACGAAAGGCGATAGAAGGAATCCGATAAGTGTTGGTCGAGGTGGAATGGGGAAAGTTCCATGTCTGCACCATGAAGCATGGTGCGTTTACCAAGAAATCCACATTAGTGTCACGTAGGAGGACACCTATGATAGGGTGCCATGTGGACGACATGTGGCAGTGAGGTGGCCATAAATTTGAGAAGCCATAACTTTCTATCCAGAGCTTAGTTTTGAGCAAAATTATAGTCTTTGGAAAGATCTAGACAAGAAGAAGACGATGGTTCCATTGAAAGGAAGTTTTGAGTTGGTTAAGGGGAATGAAATTATAATACCCCATTCTCTTAAAAGATGCTTAGAAGGTTGGGTGTGTTACAACATGTAGTTAATTAATGGTATCGGAGGAAAAATAAAATTTTGTGTGGTGTGGCTTAGCTTGGGGTTGGGGACATTACATCATGGTATCAGATCTAATTTTCAAGTTTGTTGCTAATGAGGAACGTTACATTGTGGTAAAATATAAGAGAATTGTTGTGTGGCGTGGATCATGTTGGGCTTGGGGATGTTACAACAAGACATGGATACTTTGTTCACAAAGATTACTATTCCCAATCATAAATTTGAACTTAATGATAAGTTCATGGTCAATGAGAAGAAGGATGAAGTTGTAGGTGTTAAAGTGACTGCATTGCAAGGGATATTTGGTTCCATACCAGTGGAATCCACTACTCGAATGAAGTTCAAAAGAAGATGAATAATTTTTTCGAAAAGGTCATTGAAAGTTAGGTTATTACACTTGAGAAAGAGTTGATCTCTCTTGAATCACTCTCTTTCCATGAAATTGAGGACTATCTGGCTCATGTAAAGGAGCTGCAGTTGAAGTTGGGTAAATTTGGAAAGGACTTCTTGAAGAATAAAGGAAAACTTATCTTGATGAATCTGAAAACATTGTATGATGTTTTTTCTCCACATTTTGGGGAAATTGGGCTTCAAGAAAATAAGATGGCAAGGATTATACCCTTTTGTCCTTTTTCTCCTTGTTGATTAAGACACATTGAAAATTGTTTTAAGGAAATATTAATAATAAGAAACATGCACATTTCATTAAGGGAAAAGGTTGATATAACTAAAGATAAATAGATCAAGTTGGAAATCAAGAAAGAGGCCACGGTGGAGATCATGATAAGGATCATGAAGATAAAAATGATAAAATAAATCATGTAGGTGACACTCAACAATAGACTATGAAATTTGAGAATAAGAAGCCCTTTTATTACTTTGGAGATATATGATACTTTGAGAAGGTTTGGAGGAATAATATTTGCGAGCTTAAGGAGAATATTAAGAGGCTTGAAGGTAGATGGTCAACCAATTGACCAACTATGTTCTCAATAATACAAAGGTGATGGAAATAATATATTTTTTGTTAGCTTATTTGAAGCATTACATGGTCATACTTCTCAAAAGTAATGAATAGTTTTCTTTAGTCGTTCACATCACATGGTTAAGGAAGATTCTCTCTTTTCTTCCTTGAATGAGGCTAACGAAGAGAATGTATTTGTCATATATGATTATGACCTCACTATTATTTGTAGTAGTAGGGTTAATTGTGAAAATGTTGTGATCACTAATGATTACCATGCACCTAATCTAAGTGCAAATTTTTTATCTATGCCACAACTCACCTAGACTGGAAAGAAAACTTGAACTTTGGCTTGATAAGTTTGTTATGAAGGATTACACAATAATTTTGAAGTTGTTTTTTATGGTATTATTGACCACAAGGATGGAATAATTTTTATGATTTTAAAGGTGCAAAGACAGAAACTAGACCATTTTGCATTTATATCCAAAACTCCTGATAGAAGCAATATTTGGCATGAAAGTCTAGGACATCTAAACTTTAGAACTATGAAGTTGTTGGTTAGGCTAAATATGGATCATGTACTCCCTAGAACAGTTCCTCTAGAAGGTGTATATGAGGGATAAGTTCTTGTTAAGCATCACCAAGAAAACTTTGAAAGAGGGAAGTCTTGGAGGCAAAGACACAACTGGAGCTTATGAATAGTGAATCTATACAACGAACCATCCTTCTCTAGTAGGTGAAAGGTATGTTCTAACCATCATTGATGATTTTTTCTAGGTTTGCTTGGATTTATTTCTTTAAGAACAAGGATATGGTTTTGAGAAATTCAAGGAGTTTATGGCATTAGTTGAAAAATGACTTGGTCAACTTGTGAAATGTTTAAGGTCTAATAATGGAGGATAATACATGTGTAATGCCTTTGAAGGATACTTATCTTGGAATAGTATCTAATGAAAAACAAAAATACCTTACAGACCTATGAAACATGGTGTTTCTAAGAGGAATAAAAAACCCTTATTGATATGGGTAGATGTTTGCTTCAATAAAAAGGAATATTGACTAGGTTTTGGGAAAATATTTTTTCCTACTCAAACTATCCTTTGAATAGGGTTCCAACTAGAGAAATGTGGGATCTCACTCCTATTGAGAAATGTGGGATCTCACTCCTATTGAGTAATGGAGTGGAAGGAAACCTTTGGTTGAACATCTCAAAACCTTTGGATGCATGGATTTGGCTCATATTTTGGATGAGAAGTGGAATAAGTTGGACCCCAAATGTTAGTATTGCATCATGGTTGGTTACTTTGAAGAGTCTAAATCCTATTGATTATATGATTTGAATGATCAATAAGTGATCTATTGATGATATGTTATATTTGATTACAAGACTTCAAGATCTTCTCTCCCAATACTTGTCTCTTGTGATTTAGTGAAAATATTGCAAATTTATGAGGTCAATTAGTTGTCATGAGGAAAATCTCTCTCTATGGCTAGTGGTAAACCACAACAGATGGAACAACACCCGAAATCAACTCTAATCTCAAGTATTATATATAAATGAAATTATAACAAGAGAAGGCTAGAATCTTACCTCATCCGGACGTTCGAAGAAGATCATTGTTGAGAACACGACCCAAAGATTTATACCTGCAACTTGTCTTCAACAACCAAGATACGCAAGCATGTGGTAATTATATATAATGTCAGCATATTAAACAACATAATCCATTAACATACATAAATGATGCAGGAGCATTGCAAGAGCGTGCAAGCATAGCCAACAGCGAGCCAACACGGAGATAAGAGACAGCTGAAAAAGCACCAAGCACATTTTTTGAAAATGTTTTGAAATATTAATGAAGTCATTAAGTGGAGGCATGCTTGTATTATTTTAAAAGGACCTTGAGCGATCCTCTCTCATCCATAGTATATAGGAGCCTTTATGTGTAATGAATGTAGGTAGATAGAATTTAATTCTAGATTTGACAGTTTTAGAGCGTAAGAGGGAGAATGGGATATAGACACCCTCATTGTATAGTTGTAATATGATTGTGAAGATTGAGAAGAGAGAAGAGAGCAGAGAGTTGTAGTTGAAAACACCCATGTACAGAGATTTGAATTAATAGAAAGAGCTTCGATTCAAATTCACGGTGTCATGTTTGTTCTATGTGTATCCATGTTGAATGTTATGCTCATGTATGTTTACTTTCTGTTATACATTTGCTTTATATGTTGTGTATATGATTTCATGCTTTGTGTTTGAAGTCTGAGAGAGAGTAAGGAATGAGTTTCAATTGTTTCTCTATCTGAGTAAGAGTTCCTGCAAGGAGTGCAGTGAAGTTGTCCGCAAGGAGTGCATTGACAAGAGTTCAGAGTTTTATCTCTGAAAGATCAGGAGGGATAAAAATTCTTCTCATTCTCGCAGAAGTTCAAGTTGAGCACAGAAGCCGTGTAAGGTGTGCGCAGGCCGAGTAGAGTTTCAGGTTTTGTAACTTGAGTGAAATTGTTGAGAGGTTGTTGTCGCAAGGAGTGCACGGAGTCGAAGAACTTCAATACTTAGAAGTATTTGAAGGATTTCCATTTTGGGTATCATGAGATTCAGGAGTCATGATACCCTTAGGAAGAGTCGGGAGTCACGACTCGTAAACTCGCGAGATTGCGAGTTGCGAAAAGGACCCGTGGATCGATTAATTTGTGATTCCAGCAGGGAATCTAAAGAGCTGATTCGGCTTGAGGGAGATAAAGAACAATCTTTTGAAGCAGACATCAACCGGAGGGGCGAGTGGGTCTGCGTTTGCATCAATAAAAAATATTTCCATGGAAAGAAATATAAATATTTTCAAGATATCAATTGGACGAGAAAAGAGTATTTCTATTAATGCAATCAACATAAGTACATAGGTGGAAAACTTTTGTAACGACACATATCGGAACCAAGAAACTAAGTCCCTCTAGTCAAGCCTCCACCACTTCAATCCTCCACAAAGGCAAGTTCACATGTAGGATTCAATGAGGTTCTCCATCACAAGATAAGAAGATCTTTGGGGATGAACACAAGAAGTTCATACTTTTAAGGACAAAGGGATGCAAACTCAATTGAGGTGAAATTTCTCCAGAGTGTCTTTGTTCTCAATGATGAATTGTATATCCTGAAGGCTTGGATATAGCTCAATTTATAGCCTCCAAATGGAATTGAAGGGTTGATTATGAGTGTTTCCAGTATATGGAAGGTCAAGGATCATGGATTACGTGACATGGCATGGAAACCCGACACAATTTTAATTTTTTGAGCACCAAACCTGAATTATGTGGGTTGTAATGGAGCATCCTACATATGTACCTGTGTTGCATAACTATCAGGTCACGTACATGTTTAAAAATATGAATTTTTAGCTCTAGAGTGATGAGAAATGAGGTTTGCAAAGGGAAATGGAAGGCCATCCAGGCAAGATGCATGGAGTGTGAAAACATTTTCTATAACAGATACCCCCTAATGTGTGAGTTCATAGGAGTATCTATGATGGCCTAAATACATTATAATTCCCAAAAGTGGAGTAATGAAGACTCAACTAGAAGTACTAGTTCCTCATGAGAATATTACAATTCATAGTGACTTTGTACACATGGTTGCCAATAAGAATTACACTGCAAATCCATGTGGATATATATCAAATAATTGTTCATGACCATGAATAGGAAATACAAAGTGGACATATGCCATATGATGTCATAGTCACGAACAAGACACAGTGGAGTCTAGTCTCAAAATCAACCGAAAATATCTATATACAATGGAGTACAATCTGATCTTCGATGATCACTAAAGTCATATAGATATTGGTCCAATGAAAGACAACAATAGATATGGTATTTTTCTACTGTAAGCTAGAGGTATTCTACGCTATCCGTCAAAGGTGAAAGTATACATTATGTGAATATAGGAGTTGAAGTCAAGCACAATGAGACCACGTTTGATTATCGATCATTAAGGTATACCGTTAACAAACACGAGACAACCCACTGATAATGAAAGTAGGTGTCAAGGCATCGATTACATTCAATAAGTGTGAATAAGGGTGTTGAATTCGAACACTTAAAGAATCCATCGATCAAGAAAAATTAATGTATTCCCAACTATTGATGGTGGGAGAACCTTTCATTGATGATTTCAAGCCTCTAGGTACTCATAAGACTCTAGATCTTGATTCCAAGATAGATGAGTTGAATTCGATGGAAGGAGACCCGTTGAAAGGAGAGCATTAAGGCATCTCTCATCATCCAGCATGAGGTACAAAGCAATAGCTTGATAATTAGGAGGATCTCAGGTGAATAGGATGTTCATGAATCAACGACCATGTGTGTGTCTCTCATGTACCAGATGCAAGTAGTACATGAAAGACACCCTCTAAATAGAAACCAATAATTAAAACTACCGACAAAGGAGAGGAAACCACCAATAGGGCTAATGGAATCCAATACACTGCATGAATATCAATGTGTGAATAGATTTTTTGTCGTCAAACATAAGGGAAATCCACAAGTTAGCGACCAATGAGGAGATGTCATCTGTTGGGTTCAGGGTTACCTATCAATGATGAAAGGAGGCACAGGGTTCAAGGTGGGACAACAACTTCATGTGATTATGAGATACACTAAGGGTATGGATGACATGCAAAGTCAAGAGTTCTGAGAAATGGTTGACACTAGTTTTAAACTTCCTTTGACCAAGAGCATGAGACATATGGATAACTCAGGAAACATAGAATTAACACTGATCATTGAAAAAATCTTGCAATGCAAGGGGCATCAACAAACTCTCCACAGGGATTGGAAGAATAACCAGTCAGAGGAGTAAACTCTAAGTAATGATCTCAACTTCCTAAGGTCATGCTAAAACCAAACCTTGGATGAAAAGGACTCAAGAGTTTGTTCTCTTTTAAAAGGTGACATGACTGCTACCGATTCGAGATAATTTTATTTTCCCGCCAGTATTTTTTTTGGTTTTTCATAGTCAAATAAATGCTATGATATAGGAGAGGAAATGAGTGTTGCGAATAAGACACTAGTTCCAAGAAATGGAACATACCTATGCTCAGTGAAATGGAATGCATGTGGGGCATGGACACTATCCTTAGAAACCTTTGAAAAATATAGCTCTATGTAAAAATCCACATGATCATGAAACTTATGACAAGACATTTCTAGTTGGTTAAGAAAACCATATTTTTCCTATATGAAGGTTGATTCATCAATAAAATGATGGTCCTCATATATACTTCACAACTACTCATATGTTGTTTGAAGTCTTTTGCAAGTGTAGGTACAGAAATGATAGACATTTCCTTGTTGATCCTTGGAGTTTTCTGCTCATCAATAGGTGATAAAGAGAATTCCAACTGCTCCTGCAATTACTCATCTTCTTCACCATATTCCTCTAGCTTAGATTCAAAATTGTCACATGTTGATATATTGATCTACTCATTATCATTTGAATACTCAAAGGAAACAATTTGATTTTCATGACAACTTAAAACAATAGACACATTTGATCCAATGTCAAAAGTATCTACATCTTGGCTATCACTTTGAATATCATCATCCTCTTGATCATTATGAAAAGTGTCTTCTACTGCAGCATACTCTTTATGACTATTTGATCCTTTACTCAGCAAATCAAATTCATAACAACATTCTTGATAAAGGAAATCAGCTACAAATTTCTCTTTGCAAAACAAACAAAATGCAACATGAAAATGCCGTAGTGAAGTAATACAAGGAACCAGGAGTGATCTACACCAATCACAAGCTACTCCATATAAAGAGTATGTAAAAAATTTGATGAGGGCATCTTTATGTATAACTTTCATCTTAAGTATGCACTCATGAAAATCTAGTAAAACCCCATCTGACATTATCCAATTTTCCCCTCTAAACCTAGGAAGGAAGCCTTCCCTTCACTTCTATCAAGCACGAGGTTTGGAAAACCAGATATATTTGAGAAATCAAAAAATGCATACCTCTGAGAAAGAATATTGTCCATTTCAAACCAGTGGATTCTCCCATAGATTCATCTATTATGAAGTTGGAGTTTCCATGTAGAATATTGTAGTCAAGCTTGTGCCCTGCTCCTGTCTACCATCAAGAGCTGGATCTGATCGCTATCATTCTCCCAGGGAATATTTCTTCACTTCTGTCCCCGACAATGATGCCAAAAATGTTAGCAATGAGAGTCACACTTAGATTTTTGTAAGTGCAAGCCCAGTACCCATCATAATATAAATGGATTAAATTGGTTTGTGTAGGTGGATCAACAAGACTGGGAAAGAAGGAGAGAGGGAAACAACTTGTCTGCAGAGGCATTCCATTGGGCAAGGAGTCATAACATCCTATAGATCAAATGCAATCAAATTGTATATCAGACAAAGGGATATATATTTATTAGTAGAAGCATGGTGAATATGACAAAAGGAAGAACATCCATTGTACAAAAATCCTTTCTGCAAATATATAAAGATGCTTTGACAATAAACAATGATTTAATGGGCAAACTACAACAAATCCTCTATTGTTCATGAATCCTTCCATCAATGGCAGCTATGATCCTCAAAACATGCAATATTTTCAAGCAAGAAGATAACAAAGAAAAGGAAAAACATAGAAGGCAATCTGATAACAGCTCTCATGAATCTTTAAAGGAATAAAATGTCATTACAAACAAGCCCTCGGGCTTACAAATGAGCAACTAAAACTGCTCCTCTAGCTCTCTCCTCTCTTGGTTCATGAATCCAACCCTTTCCTTCTCAAAATCCCTTTCATTTATAGTGAATGATCTCTATCTACCCTAAAGAGGTAGAAATCAAGGAGATATATAGGATCCTCCTCCATTTAGGAGTCTTGTTACAAAAGATTCCAACAAAAACCTAACAAATTGCTATTTTTCGGGATCTTGCCCATTATGATAAATGCCTTTTGAAACAGGTCATTCTGCTTGATATAGAGATGGAACACATGTCCCTCGTGTCCAACTAACTCTTAGGATACCATTCATACCTTCCCTGACAGTTGGCAGCCCTCGCATAGCTCGAATTTGTGAGACTGTTAGAGTTCCCAGTGCCTGTGATAGCATGCACTGCGAACTTTCCTGTAGGTGATTTTTTTAGCTTTTCTCCAAAAATACTAACTAGGTCAACAGAAATTGTTGTTAGCAAGTCAAAAACACCATGTTTTTCCTCCACACCAAATTTCAGAGGAACCCAGATGGGCATTCAAAAGTTACAAGCAAAGCAATCCTCTGTTGTGTGTTAATTTCTTGCAAACTGTCATAAATTACCAGTTCACATCGTCGGCACTGCAAACTTTCCTGTAGCATCCTGTTTCACTTGCCAATGTATTAACACCTCCAAAAATGTTGTAACAACTTCATAATCTTGGTACATGACTAGAAGAAAAAATTCAAATAGCTAATCATGGTTTTAAAAACATAAACATCCTCAAAAGTTGTAAAAATGCATAACACGGGAAACTTGACCAAAATTGATGCTTGGTTATGGAGGTTCAACATATTCCTTTTTCTAATCCTGGAGCTTCTCCTGGTAGAAAATTTGGCAAGCATGTCATAGGGATCTTTCCTTACAATCTCCCCTCCCTTGTAAGTCTTACTATGTTGTTGATGTCCATAATTGTTGTTAAAGGATGTATTTTTTGTGAGTTTTAATGGAAGTTATATGTGTGAAGAGAGGGAAAACATGAGATTAGGATATTGATGATAGAACTGGTTTCAATAGGCTAGAATTAAAAGGAGTTTTATGGACTTTATCCTATACATAGGAGGTATAAGAGGAGACAGTGTTTCAATCATAAACAGTAAGGAATGGCAATTGGGAGTTATAATAAAAGGGAAGTGCAAGTAAAATATCATCTTAAATAGGGTTTACTCATCAATACAAATATCAGTTAATTAGCATGAGAATGCATTCAATCTTTAAACCCGGTTCAATAGTTGATCAACCACTTGTTTCAAGTTTAAGAGGGGTGCAGATTTACTCTTTAAAAGTTGAGCTTGTAAAGATGCAAAAAAATGGGGTTTTAATAACGTTGGAACAGAGGGTTTACAATGCTAGGTGAAAATGATGAGAGCAAGTAAATTTTGAGCAGGAGGAAAACTGAATGAGGTCAGAAGGTGGTCAGGTTTAATAGGCATAGTTTAGATCACATTTTAAGTGAATTTTGCAAACTGATAGCAAGGCAATGACAGTTCGCAACGCCAAAATGAAAAGTAGAAAAAACGCCTTTATCGACCTTCAAACAGGATGTAAACTCTCATGGAGTATTTGGTGGTCCTAAGTTTGATGCTGGTGTCTTTGAATTTGCACAAGGGTGTCTGCAAGTATTCCAACCTCCAACACTCTCCTTCAACCAGTTCATAGTGCAAGTTTGCAGTGCACTGATGTTTTAATTTTATCTCTAAAATGCCAACCTGACTGAAGCTGAATTTTGGTCAGCAGGTCAATGCTAATATCATGCTCCTCAAAAAAAAAATCATAAAAACCCACATCTCTGTTAAAAATTTATGATAAAATATTCAGAAGACTCTGCTATAGTAAATGAGTTCACATCGCTAGTTCACAACGCCTATCTACCAATTTGTAGTGCCTAATTCAAACAAGAATTGCATAATTCAAGGAGACCTCTAGGAGATTCGATGACATGATCCCTAAAAAATTGGTTAAAGATGGTGCCGAAAACAATGAAATATCCTCTGTCATGGTTCTTTAATTTGCAATGATGATATATGAAAGCATTATGTACTTAGAGTATGCTGTGAACTCTCCTAGTGAGTTGCCGATGCATACACCCGACTCTAACTTGACACATAAACAGATAAATGATGACAAAGAGAATATTGTGTACAATATGTAGGTGTGACATGTCAAGGTATGTTGTAAGGATCAAAGGTATGACTTAAAAACAAAACCAAAGTGGTTCTTGACCCTTACAATTCTATGTGATAACATTTTTCTCCACGGGGTATGGCATGCTCCCTGTGAGCTTCCAAGAACATGCAATTCCAATTCCTTATCCATTCCATCTCTGCAACCTGTACTCTGTGTATACCTTGAGAGAACCTCTGATCATTTATTGAAATCTAAAAAACACTCACTACAAACCAAATTCTTGCATAGCAAGCTTATTTATATACATTCCTACACTAATCTATCCAGTTGAGCTTCTTTGATTAATTGTAGTCATACTTCCAATGCACCCAGGTGAGTATCGAACTGATGAAAATAACTCCGATGCAACTATTCGAAAGAATTTTCAAGTGATATGAAGCTTGCAGAAAAAGGTTAATAAGCAATGGATACTTAAAACTATGATCTGAAATCATGGCAACAAATGGATCATTAGAAACCTTTGAAAAATATAACTCTATGTAAAAATCCACAGGATCATGAAACTTATGACAAGACATTTCTAGTTGGTTAAGAAACCCATATTTCTCCTCTTTGAAGGTTTATTCATCAATAAAATGATGGTCCTCATATACTTCACAGATACTCATATGTTGTTTGATGTCTTTTCCAAGTGTAGGTACATAAATGATAGACATTTCCTCGTTGATCCTTGAAGTTTTATGCTCATCAATAGGTGATAAAGAGAATTCCAATTGTTGCTGCAATTCTTCCTTATCTTCTTCACCATATTCCCCTGGATTAGATTAAAAACTCTCACATGTTGATATATTTATCTCCTCATTATCATTTGAATACTCAAAGGAAACAATTTGATTTTCATGACAACTTAAAACAATAGATACATTTGATACAATGTCAAAAGTATCTACATCATGGCTATCACTTTGAAGATCATCATCCTCTTGATCATTATGAAAAGTGTCTTCTACTGCAACATACTCTTTATGACTATTTTATCCTTTACTTAGCAAATCGAATTCATAACAAAATTCTTGATAAAGGAAATCAGTTGCAAATTTCTCTTTGCAAAACAAATGAAATGAATCATGAAAATATCTTAGTGAAATAATACAAGCAACCGGGAGTGATCTACAACAATCATGAGTTTCTCCATCTAAATTGTATGTAAATAATTTGATGAGGACATCTTCATGTATAACTTTCATCTTAAGTATGCACTAATGAAAATATAGTAAAAACTAAGATGTCATTTCCCAATTTTCCCCTCTAAACCTAGGAAGGCAACCTTCCCATTCCCTTCTATCAGGCATGGGGTTTGGAAAACTAGATATATTTGAGAAATCACAAAATGCATACCTCTGAGAAAGAATCTTGTTCATTTCAAACCAGTGGATTCACCCATAGATTCATATATGATGAAGTTGGAGTCGCCAGGTAGAAGATTGCATTCAAGCTTGTGTCTTTCTCTTGTCTACCATCAAGAGATGGATCTTATCATTGTCATTCTCCCAGGGAAGATTTCTTCACTTTCATCCCCGACAACAGTGCCAAAAATGTTAGAAATGAGAGTTTCACTTAGACTGTTGTAAGTGCAATCCCAATACCCATCATAATATAAATGGATTAAATTGGTTTGGTTAGGTGGATCAACAAGACTAGGAAAGAAAGGGAGAGTGCAACAACTTGTCTGCAGAGGCATTCCATTGGGAAAAGAGTCATAACATCCTACAGATCAAAGGCAATCAAATTGTATATCAAACAAAGGGATATATAATTATGAGTAGAATCATGGTGAATATTACAAAAGGAATAACATCCATTGTACATAAATCCTTGCTGCAAACAGATAAAGATTGCTTTAACAATAAACAATGATTTAATGGGCAAGCTACACCAGATCCTTTGTTGTTCATGAATCCATCCATCAATGGCAGTTGTGATCCTCAAAACCTACAATATGTTCAAGAAAGAAGATAACAAATAAATGGAAAAACACATAAGACAATCTGATAACACATTTCATGAATCTTTAATGGTAGAAAATGTCATTACAAACAGGCCCTCAGGCTTACAAATGAGCAACTAAAATTGCTCCTCCAACTCTCTCCTCTCTTGGCTCATGAATCCAAACCTTTCCTTCTAAAAATCCGTTTCATTTATAGTGAATGATCTCTATATAGACTAAGGAGGTCAAAAACAAGGAGATACATAGGATACTCCTCCATTTAGGAGTCTTGTTACAAAAGATTCCAACAAAAACCTAACAAATTCCTATTTTTCGAGATCTTGCCTATTGTGATAAATTTCTTTTGAAATAAGTCATTCTGCTTGATTTAGAGATGGAACACATGTCCTTCATGTCCAAATAACTCCTAGGAGACCATTCGAACCTTCCTTGATAGTTGGAAGCCCTCCCATAGCTCAAATTTGTCAGACTATTAGAGTTTGCAATGCCTATGACAGCATGCGCTGCGAACTTTCCTGTAGGTGATGTTTTTAGATTGTCTCCAAAAATATGAAGTGGGTCAGTCGAAAACACCATGTTTGTCCTCCACAACCAATTTTCGAGGAACCCATATGGGCATTCAAAATTTACAAGAAAAAAAATCCTCTGTTGTGTGCTAATTTCTTGCAAACTATCATAAATTACTAGTTCGTAGCACCGGCGCTGCGAACTTTCCTGTAGTATCCTGTTTCACTTGTCAATGTTTTAACACCTCCCAAAATTGTCTCAAGTGTCCCAAAATGTTGTAACAACTTCATAATATTGGTACATGACTAGAAGAAAACATTCAAATAGATAATCATGGTTTTAAAAACATAGACATCCTCAAAAGTTGTAAAAATGCATAACACAAGAAACTTGACCAAAACTGATGCTTGGTTATGGAGGTTCAACACATTCATTTTCTAATCCTAGAGATGCTCATGGTAGCAACCTTGGCTAGCATGTCATAGGGCTATGCCCTTACAATATCCCCTCCCTTGTAAGTCTTCCTATGTTGTTGATGTCCATAATTGTTGCTGAAGGATGTATTTTCTGTGAGTTTTAATGGCAACTATATGTGTGAAGATAGGGAAAACAATAGATTATGATATTGATGACAGAATTTTTTTCAATAGGATGGCATTAAATAGAGTTTTATGGACTTTATCCTATACACAAGAGGTATAAGAGGAGACACTCTTTCAATCAGAAACACTAAGGAATGGCAATTGGGAGTTATAATAAAAGAGAAGTGGAAGCGAATTCTCAACTAAAACATGGTTTACTCATCAATACAAATATCAGTTAATTAGCATGAGAATGCATTCAATCTTTAAACCTGGTTCAATATCTTATCAACCACATGTTTCAATTTTAATAGGGGTGCATATTTACTCTTTTAAAGTTGAGCTTGTAAATATGTAGAAAAATGGGGTTTTTATAACGCTGGAACAAAGGATTCACAGCGCTAGGTGAAAATGATGGGAGCAAGTAAATTTTGAGTAGGAGGAAAACTGAATGAGGTCATAAGGTGTTTAGTTTTAATAGGCATAGTTCAGAGCATCTTTTAAGTGAATTTTGCAAACTAATAGCAAGGGAGTGATAGTTCACAGCAACAAAAGGAAAAGCAGCCAAAACCTCTTTCTCAACCTTCAAACAGGATGTAAACTCTCATGGAGTACCTGGTGGTCATGAGTTTGATGTTGGTGTCTTTGAATTTGCACAAGGATTTTTGCAAGTAGTCAAACCTCCAACACTCTCCTTAAGCATGTTCGCAACGCCATTTTGCAGTGCACCAATGTTTTAATTTTATCCCTCAAATGCCAAACTAGGTCAGGCTGAATTTTGGTTAGCAGGTCAATGCCAATATCATGCTCCTCCAAAAATATTTCAGAAAAACCCACATCGACGTTCAAAATTTATGATCAAATATTTAGAAGAATCTGCTACAGGAAATGAGTTCGCAGTGCTTGTCTACTAGTTCTCAATCCTTGATTCAAACAAAAATTGCATACTTCGAGGAGACTGTTTAGAGATCCGATGACATGATCCTTGAATAATTATTTGAATATGGTGCGGAAAACAATGAAATCTCTTATGTCATGGTTCTTTAATTTGCAATGATGATAGATGAAAGAATTTCATTGTACTTAGAGTATGTTGCAAACTCTCCTAGTGAGTTGGCATCTCATACACTCGACTATGGCTCGACACTTAAACAGATAAATGATGACAATGAGAATCTTGTGTACAACATGGAGGTGTGACATGTCAATGTAATGTTGTAAGGGTCAAAGGTGTGACTTAAAAACAAAACCAAACTGGTTCTTGACCCTTACAATTCTATGTAATAACGTTCATCTCCATAGGGGATGGCATGCTCCCTGTGAGCTTCCAAGAACATGCAGTTCCAATGCCTTATCCATTCCATCTCTGTAATATGTACTCTGTGTATGCCTTGAAAGAACCTATGATCATTTATTGAAATCTGAAAAACACTCACTGCAAACCAATTTCTTGCATAGCAAGCTTATTTATATACATTCCTACACTAATCTATCCAGCTGAGCTTCTTTTCTTAATTGTAGTCATACTTCCAATGCAACTAGGTGAGTATCGAACTGATGAAAATGACTCCTTCCATGCAACTGTTTGAAATAATTTTCAAGTGATATGAAGCTTGTAGCAAGAGGTTAATAAGAAATGGATACTTACAACTATGATCTGAAATCATACGAACAATTGGATCATTATAAACCTTTAAAAAATATAACTCTATGTAAAAATCCACGGGATCATGAAACTTATGACAAGACATTTCTAGTTGGTTAAGAAAACCATCTTTCTCCTCTATGAAGGCCGATTCATCAACAAAATGATGGTCCTCATATAATTCACACCTACTCATATGTTGTTTGATGTATTTTTCAAATGTAGGTACATAAATGATAGACAATTCCTCGTGGATCCTTGGAGTTCTCTGCTCATCAATAGGTGATATAGAGAATTCCAACTGCTGCTACAATTCTTCCTTATCTTCTTCACCACATTCTTGTGGCTTAGATTCAAAATTGTCACATGCTGATATATTGATCCATTCATTATCATTTTAATACTCAAAGAAAACAATTTGATTTTCATGACAACTTAAAATAGTAGATACATTTGATACAATGTCAAAAGTATCTACATCCTGGATATCACTTTGAGGATCATCATCCTCTTAATCATTATGAAAAGTGTATTCTACTGCAACATACTCTTTATTAATATTTGATCCTTTACTCAGTAAATCAAATTCATAACAACATTCTTGATAAAGGAAATCAACTGAAAATTTATCTTTGCAAAACAAATGAAATGCAACATGAAAATGTCTTAGTGAAGTAATACAAGAAACCAGGAGTGATCTACACCAATCACGAGTTGATCCATCTAAAGAGTATGTAAACAATTTGATGAGGATATATTCATGTATAACTTTCAACTTAAGTATGTACGCATGAAAATCTAGTAAATACTCAGCTCGTATATCCAAATTTTCCCCTCTAAACCTAGGAAGGCAGCCTTCCCATTCACTTCTATCAGGCACGAGGTTTGGAAAACCAGATATATTTGAGAAATCACAAAATGCATGCCTTTGAGAAAGAATCTTTTCCATTTCAAACTATTGGAGTCACCCATAGATTCATCTATGATGAAGTTGGAGTCTCCAGGTAGAATATTGTAGTCAAGCCTGTGTCCTCCTCTTGTCTACTATCAAGAGCTAGATCTGATTGTTGTCGTTCTCCCATGGAATATTTCTTCACTTTCATCCCCAAAAATGGCACCAAAATTGTTAACATTGAGATTCACACTTAGATTGTTGTAACTGCAAGCCCAATACCCATCAGAATATAAATGGGTTAAATTGTGGGTAGGTGGATCAACAAGACTAGCAAAGAAAGGGAGGGGGCAACAACTTGTCTGCAGAGGCATTCCATTGGGCAAGGACTCATAACATCCTACAAATCAAAGGAAATCAAATTGTATATCATATAAAGGGATATATAATGATGAGTACAAGCATGGTGAATATGATAAAAGGAAGAACATCCATTGTACAGAAATATTTTCTACAAACAAATAAAGATTACTTTGACAATAAACAATGATTTAATGGGCAAGCTACAACAGATCCTATGATGTTCATGAATCCATCCATCAATGGCAACTATGATCCTCAAAACCTGGAATATGCTTAATAAATAATATAACAAAGAAATGGAAAAACACAGAAGACAATCTAATAACAACTCTCATGAATCTTTAATGGCAGAAAATGTCATTACAAACAGGCCCTTAGGTTTACAAATGAGCAACTAAAACTGCTCCTCAAACTCTCTCCTCTCTTGGCGCATGAATCCAACGCTTTCTTTTTCAAAATCCATTTCATTTATAATGAATGATATTTATCTACCTTAAGGTGGTCAAAAACAAGGAGATACATAGTATCCTCCTCCATTTAGGAGTCTTGTTACAAAAGATTCCAACAAAAACCTAACAAATTGCTATTTTCTGGGATCTTGCCTATTGTGATAAATGCCTTTTGAAATAGGTCATTCTGCTTGATCTGGAGATGGAACACATATCCCTCATGTCCAACTAAATCCTAGGATACCATTTGAACCTTCCTTGACAGCTGGCATCCCTCCCATAGCTTGAATTTGTCAAAATGTTAGATTTCACAGCGCCTTTGACTGCATGCACTGAGAACTTTCCTGTATGTGATGTTTTTAGATTTTCTCCAAAAATACAAAGTAGGTTAGGCAAAAATTTTGTCAGCAAGTTGAAAACACCATATTTTTCCTCCACACCAAATTTCAGAGGAACCCATATGGAAATTCAAAAGTTACAAGAAAAACAATCCTCTATTGTGTGCTAATTGCTTGCAAACTATCATAAATTACCAGTTCGCAACGTCGGTGCTGCGAACTTTCTTGTAGCCACCTGTTTCACTTTCCAATGTTTTAACACCTCCCAAAATTGTCTCAAGTGTCCCAAAATGTTGTAACAACTAATAATCTTGGTACATGACTAGAAGAAAACATTCAAATAGCTAATCATGGTTTTAAAAACATAGACATCCTCAAAAGTTGTAAAAATGGATAACACAGGAAACTTGAGAAAAATTGATGCTTGGTTATGGAGGTTCAACGTATTCATTTTCTAATCTTGGAGCTTCTCCTGGTAGCAACCTTGGCCAACACTTCATAGGGCTTTGTCCTTACAATCTCCCCTCCCTTGTAAGTCTTGTTATGTTGTTGATGTCCATAACTGCTGCTGAAGGATGTATTTTCTGTGAATTTTAATGGAAGCTATATGTGTGAAGATAGGGAAAACAGGAGATTAGGATATTGATGACATAATTGTTTTCAATAGGCTGGCATTAAAAAAAGTTTTATGGACTTTATCCTATACAGAGGAGGTATAAGAGGAGACACTCTTTCAATCAGAAACAGTAAGGAAGGGCAATTGGGAGTTATAATAAAAGGGAAGTGCAAGCAAATTATCATCTTAAACATGGTTTACTCATCAATATAAATATAATTTAATCAGCATGAGAATGAATTCAATATTTGAACCTTGTTCAATAGTTGATCAACCACCTGTTTCAAGTTTAAGAGGGGTGCATATTTACTCTTTAAAAGTTGATCTTGTAAAGATGCGGAATAATGGGATTTTAATAACGTTGGAACAGAGGGTTCGCAGCGCTATGTGAAAATGATGGGAGCAAGTAAATTTTGAGCAGGAGGAAAACCGAATGAGGTCAGAATGTGGCCAGGTTTAATAGGCACAGTTCAGAGCATCTTTTAAGTGAATTTTGCAAACTGATAGCAAGGCAGTGACAGTTCACAATGCCAAAAGGAAAAGTAGCCAAAACCTCTTTCTTGACCTTCAAACAGGATGTAAACTCTCATGGAGTACCTGGTGGTCCTGAGTTTATTGTTGTTGTATTTGAATTTGCACATGGGTGTCTGCAAGTAGTCCAACCTCCAACACTCTCCTTCAGCCAGTTCGCAACGCCATTTTGCATAGCACTGGTGTTTTAATCTTATCTCTCAAATGCCAAACTGGGTTGGGCTGAAGTTTGGTCAGCAAGTCAATGCCAATATCATGCTCCTCCGTAAAATATTTCAGAAAAAACCCACATCATCGCTGAAAATTTATGATCAAATATTTAGAAGACTCTGCTACAGGAAATAAGTTCGTAGTTCCTATCTACCAGTTTGCAGTGCCTGATTCAAACAAGAATTGCATACTTCGAGGAGACTGTTAGGAGATCCAATGAAATGATCCCTGAAAAATTGGTTAAAGATGGTGTTGAAAACAATGAAATATCCCCTGTCATGGTTCTTTAATTTAAAATGATGGTAGATTAAAGGGTTATGTACTTAGAGTACGCTGTGAACTCTCCTAGTGAGTTTCTAGTACATACACCCGACTCTGACTTGGCACTTAAACAGATAAATGATGACAATGAGAATCCTGTGTACAACATGGAGGTGTGAAATGTCAAGGTAATGCTATAAGAATCAAAGGTGTGACTTAAAAACAAAACCAAAGTGTTTCTTTACCCTTACAAGTATATGTGATAACATTTGTCTCCACAAGGGATGGCATGCTCCCTGTGAGCTTCCAAGAACATGAAGTTCCAATGCGTTATCCATTCCATCTCTGTAATATGTACTCTGTCTATTCCTTGAGAGAACCTATGATAATTTATTGAAATCTAAAAAACACTCATTTCAAAACAAATGCTTTCATAGCAAGATTATTTATATACATTCCTACACTAATCTATCCAGATGAGCTTCTTTGCTTAATTGTAGTCATACTTCCAATGCAACCAGGTGAGTATCGAACTGATGAAAATAACTCCTTCCATGCAACTTTTCGAAAGAATTTTCAAGTGATATGAAGCTTGTAGCAAGAGGTTAATAAGCAATGGATACTTAAAACTATGATCTAAAATCATACCAACAACTGGATCGTTAGAAACCT
>JASDQU010010784.1:177109-194625 GCA_032191745.1 Picea mariana | reverse complement strand
TTTTGATACCGGGAATGTCTTTGGAGGCGCGATTCTTTTCCAGCTGCCTTCCGAGAGTTTTTGCCATAATTATGTAGAGGAGGGGGGAAAGGGGGAAACCTTGCCTCAACCCTCTAGAAATTTTGAAGAAATTTGTTGGCCACCCGTTAATTAGAAGGGCAATCCATGGCTTGGAAATGCAGGCAGAGATCCAGGCAACAAATTCTGGACTGAAGCCAAATTTTCGTAAAACTACAAACATAAATTTATGTCTCACCCTGTCGAAAGCGTTGGCCATGTCTATTTTGATGATCATTCCTTGATCTACTCATTTCCTGCTGGAGTGTATGGATTCTTGGACCAAAATGATATTATTGATCATTTGTCTCTTTTCTACAAATCCACTTTGGTTTGGGGAGATAATATTATGGAGGAGAGGTTTGATTCGATTAGAAATGATTTTAGTGATGAGTTTGTAAGAGACATTGCATAAGGATATGGGCCTGAATCTAGAGAAAGAGTATGGATTTGATTCTTTTGGTATAAGTGCTAGAAAAGTGGAATTTGTGTTGCCCCCTAATTTTGTAGGTTTCTAGACATATTGGATCATTCTCAGGAGATCTTTTTTTATTGTGTGCCAACATTTTTGATAGAAGTGGGCGCTGAAGCCAGCTGGGCCTGGAGATTTGTCTGGGTGAAGTTGGAAGAGGGCTTCATAAATTTCTTTTTTTGTGACCTCTTGATTTATCTTGGCATTGTCTTCTTGGCTTACAACAGTTGGAATGTTTAGCAACATATCTTCTTGAGTGTTTAGATTAGCAATGCCTTCCTCGGTTAGAAGATTCTCAAAATGTGTTTTGGCTTCTTCCTGGATTTGCTGAAAGTCGTTTATTTTTGTTCCATATTCATTTTTTATTTCCTTCACCTTGTTCCTCCAGATTCTGGCTTTGGTTTGTCTCTGAAATAATCTCATGTTTCTATCTCCTGATTTGAGCCAAAGACTTTGAGATTTGAGCCTCCAGGTTTCCTCCTCTGAGTGGAAATTGTTTTGATACTCAATAAAATCTTGTTGTTCTTTTAGAAGAAGAGAGTGAGTGGGGACTCCCTTTTCCATTTCCATTCTGTTTTCTTCCATTTCCTTAATTTTATTGCTTTTGGCTTCTTGATTTTTTTCTTTGTTGAATTTAACCCAATGCTTGAGTGTCGATTTGACTATTTTTAGCTTCTGCTCCCAAATGAAGTTTGGAGAGACTTGTATCCAACAGCTCCAGGCGTCTGAGACAATATAAAAAAAATTTGGGTCCGAGAGCCAAAGGGGGTTGAATTTGAAGGGGATGGGGCCGAGATTCTCAGGGCAGGAGAGGCTTAGGGTGATGGGTTGGTGGTCAAAGCCTATCCAGGGGAGAATGAGGGAGGAGGGGGAAAGACACTCTTCAAGGAAGGAGTTGCTTAGTAGAAAACGATCCAGGCGAGCAATAATATGTCTGGGCCCTATCCGTCTGTTAGACCAAGTGAAGCGACCATTAGAAGGTTTTATGTCAATTAGTTGGAAAGAGGATATGAGATCCTCAATATGCTCTTGAGTGGGGTCCCATACTCAGGTGCCTCCTTTATTTTCTTTAGGGTGGAGGGTTGTGTTGAGGTCTCCAGCTATAATAAGATTCTTAGGGTCTAGACTTCCTTGGAGGTTTTCGAGGGAGGTCCAAAAATCAATTTTTTCTTGATAAATAATGGGAATATACACATTAAAGACATTCAAAGTCTTACCAGTAGGAATGTGAAGCAGGGTTGTTCGGATCTAATGAGTTGTAGAGTGCCCAGCTTTGCAGAGAGAAGATGTTTGGATTCCACAGGGTGCAGATTCCTCCTGATGCTCTTCTTGCGCTAACTGCCACACCTTTGCATGAACGCCATATGTAGTTGCTTTCCTAAAGGATGTCAATATCTTTCCTTTTAGTCTTCTGGAGTAGAAGGACATGAGGGTTTTCTTCTTTGATTAAGTCATGTATCAACGAGAGCTTGTGTCGACTCCCTAGTCCCCTACAGTTCCAGGAGATTACTTTTATCATTTAGAAGGCTTGGAGTTTCCCCCTTTATGGGGGTTGGATCCATTATGATTTCTTGTCTGTCTTGTTTCTTTCTTAGTATGCTAATCGAGAGTTGTTTTTTTCCCGAGTTCTATTTCCTTCCTGGCTGAAGCTTCCTACTTGTGTAGATTGGATTTTCTACCCACTTTTGTAATGGGGGAGTCATGGGTATCTGAGTCTGAGCCTTCCTTCGAGCTTTGGTCTATTTCTTCGTCCTCAGGGTGAGATGAAGGATGAAGGGGAGAAGGGGGGGGCTGAGGGGGCTGAAAGGAGAGGAGGCGCAGAGGGGTGACTTATGGGAGAGGCAAGAGGAGGAGGAGTAAGATGGGGCTGCGAGGGGGGCGGCTTCACGCGGGGTAGATCTTGGTTCGAGTTCAGACTGGAATGTTCTGGATCTTGAGATGATTTAGGAAAGGGTGGTGTGGGGATGAATTTATGGTTCTGGCTGTGGCGTTGCTTTTTTTTTCCTTTTAGGTTGTTTCCATTGATCAAATTCTTCAGGAGGGGTTTCAGGAGGGATTTGGAACAGTGCTTTGCAAAATGTCCATATTCGTGACAGATTTTGCATTTGAAAGGTAGTTGTTCGTATTCAACTTGTTGTAGATAGGTCCATTTATCCAAAGTGAGGTTAATAGCTTCAGGGAGGCCTTTTTCAAGATCAACTTCTACACAGATCTGTGTGCAAGCTTGGAGACCATCTTTAGGTTTGGTACGATCTATATATTTCCTGAGGGTGTTACCTATAGATCGAATAGTTTCATTGTTCCAACAGTGCAGGGGGAGGAAGGGGAGGCGAACCCAAACTGGAACTGCATTGGGGATATCGTTCTTAGGGATGAAATCTGAGGTCTAGCTACTAAGATACATACCTATGGAGCCCATAAAGTACGGTTCGCTTCTGAAGATGAGATCTTGATCTGATTTGTCTTCGAACAAAAAGGAAAAGAAGCCTCTTCCACATAGAAAGTGCGAGAGGTTGCCTTTCAGGTGGGGTTTCTAGTTCTTGTCAATCTAGATCGCCATAGCCTACGGAGAGGGCCAAATTCCATTGAACTGAACTATGAGAGCATGATCTGCAAATTTTAGGTCAAGGGATCTAGAGCTTCCTTGGATCTGAACAAAGGGGATTTGATCTAGTTTTTTCATGAACTTTGGAGGGGCGCACTTGGTCGAATTGGAAAGGGAGGCGATTAGTAAGGCAAAGGCTACAACATCCAAGGAGGAGGGATAAGGAGGTGGCTAGGGAGGGGGGGGCGAGGCCCCTCCAGGTGAGGAGGGTATGCATGAGGGAGCACGAAGGGAGGTCACGCATCAGGGAGAGCTCTGGGGCTCAAAAATAAGTGTGCTGAGAGCAGTAATAATATTTTAATTAATTAAGCATTGGGGGTTTATTAAATTAATTTACATTATTCTTATACCATCCCTCTAGTATCTCACGTAACAAACACGCCTTCACATTTCAAGCTATTGGTGCTTTATAGCCTAGTTGGTTTGGTACTATTATAATATATCGGCCCCCAGGTATACCGCTCCCCATGCATACCTCTCATTCTCAACTACCCATCTCGGTGAGGCTTTAATAACACCAATGTATATGTAAACGCATGTATTTATTTATTTGAGTTTCTTTCTAGAAAATTAAATATCTTGGAGGTAAAACCTTTTACAGTTAAAGTTATGTTTTTACGAGAACTTACTGCCCAACTATTTTCAAGAAAATCTTTACTACTATTTATGGAAGATACACTATTTCAGGTCTTTACTTTTGGACATGATTTTACTGAGTAAATCCAGATAAGAATTCTATTCCTACCATGTCTTAATAAGACATGAATTAAATAAAAAACATATTATTCCCAATTTCATTTTATTTTACATATTCTTCATGTTAAAATATTGTATCCTCTTAACTAAATAGCCTAGGCTTATGAGACCAAAGTTAAGGTCAATCTTTCATTCCAAAACTCCCCCTTGTCAATCTTATCACGTTGGCCGGAAGTTAAAGGATTTTACCCATGCCACCACAGATTATTTAGCATTCAACTAAGCCTTCCAAGAAGGCCCTAAGGCTTGATATTTAACTACGGACAAGTCACTTCGCATAATTGATCTAAAACTTCAGTAATATAGAGAGAGACACTCATTTAATAATAATTATACATTCTTATCTTCAGATGTTCTGTGAAGACTTTAGCAACTTAGTCTTCACTACTAACACATGATATATATTCATAAAAATGCGCTATAACTACCCAAATAACACTCAGTTCTCACTCAGAGTTTCAAATAATTACTTACATTAGTCTTTTAAAAATAGGGACAATCAAAAGGAAACCAACATAATATATTTTCCAAGGCTTATTTTAGATTTTACAATTAGCCAAGCACTTGGAGTAACAATTTCACTACTAGAACATAATATCATATTCTTAATAAATCCAAAACATCACTTCCATCATATCAGGAAACTTATCATGGCATATGTAAAATACTGAAACACGTATCTAAGAATTTAAGCTAAATTGGCAACTGTTGATGGGTAAGCCTCTTTCCACCCAACCATAGGCACGACTATCTTTTTTCTATCCTCGCAATTGGATACCCCCTAGCCAAAAGATGATGCCATAAGAGAAAATTTTTCACTCAATAACAAAGGTAAAAAGATGAAGGCCACTCTCCTTCACCAATAGAAATTAGAAAGATATATCTCCAATCCCATCAAACAAGGGGGCCTTCTGTTGACTCAAGGAATCAAAACAGTTAGCTTTACACAAATAAACACCCAGAATTAGCAACCCCATTTATCATCTTTATTCAAAGACTCTTACTCACCATTTCTAACTCAAAATCACCCAAAACTTGACTCCCCTCTATTTTGGTAGGAACTAGTGGGGTTTCACACAATATTTTTTCTTAGTTTTCTTTGATGATATTCTCATCTATATTAAAACATGGACAACCCATATTTCCCATGTGGATAAATTTCTCCATCTACTATCTCAACACCAACTTTTTCTCAAACAATCTAAATGTTCCTTTGGAGCCTTGGAGATGGAGTACTTGGGTCATATCGTCGGCAAGGATGGTATAAGGGTGGATCCTAAGAAAATTGAAGCTATGAAGGATTGGCCTTGCCCCAAAAATATCAAGAGATTACGTGGTATTCTGGATTTGACAGGTTATTATTGCAAGTTTGTTCAGAATTATGGAAAAATCGCAACACCTCTCATTGCTTTCCTTTAAAAGAATGCTTTCACTTGGACTCCAGCAGTTGATCAATCCTTCCACACCTTGAAAGAGGCTATGTACACAACTGTTATCCTGGCCCTTCCTGACTTTAAGAAGACTTTGTCCTATAATGTGATGCTTTGGGGAAAGGAATTGGGGCAGTCCTCATGCAAGATGGTCGGCCTTTGGCCTTCACTAGAAAACAACTTTCAAAGCGACATTTGGGCCAATCCATCTATGAGAAGGAAATGTTGGCTATTATGCATGTCGTGTATCTCTGGTGTCCTTATCTATTGGGGCAATGCTTCAAAATTAAAACAGATCATCAGAGCCTCAAGTATTTTCTAGAACAACAAATTTCATCCCCAAAGCAACAAAAATGGGTGACTAAGATCTTTGGGTATGGTTATGAGATCATTTACAAGAAGTGAAAATAAAATTTGGTTTCTAACGCTCTTTCCAAGAAGTATGAAGAGGAAAGGTCCCTCTTTTATCTCTCCTTCATTGTACCAAATTGGCTCAAAGATGTTCACCAGGAATGGCTGCAAGACCAAAAAATTTATTTCCTGATCCAACAATTACAAGACAATTCTCCAGTTTCTTCAGGGTACTCTTGGCACAATGACGAGATTTTCTACAAAGGTCGTTTGTATTTAAGAAAGCAATCACAACTTAAATCTATGGTGCTTTCTGAGCTTTATGCTTCCCCATAGCTAGGCATTTGAGGTTTACCAAAACCTATGAAAGGGTCAAACTTTTTTTTTTCCTAGGATGGCATGAAACAGGATGTCTGCACCTTTGTGGATGAATGTGATGTCTATCAACACAACAAGGGAGAAATAGTCAAAGCCTCGGGCACACTACAACCATTCCCGATTCCACCGACTATTTGGCAGGATATTTATATGGATTTCATTGTTGGCTTGCCTAAATCAAGCAATAAGTTAGTCATCATGGTGGTAGTTGATCGTCTTTCCAAATATACTCATTTCTATGCTCTTCAACACCCATTCACCACATCCATAGTGGCTCAAAATTTCATGGATAATATCTTCAAGATTCATGGCATGCCTCATTCTATTGCTTCTGAAAAAGATCCCACTTTCACCAGCAATTTTTGGTAAGATTATTTTAGGCTCTAGGAAACCCAATTGCATCTCAACACTACCTATCATCCCCAGACTGATGGAAAAACTAAAGTTGTCAACAAGTGTTTGGAAACATATTTGAGGTGTTTTGCATCTGAAAGACAAAATCAGTGGGATCAGTGGTTACCCCTAGTTAAATGGTGGTACAACACATCTCACCATACAAATACTTGCGTGACTCCTTTTGAAGCAATATATAGGCAAAATCCATTGTTGGTTCTCTCATACATGTTAGGTGTCTCGAAGGTTCAGGAGGTTGACAAAAATCTTATAGTCCGAGAGGCCATTCTCGATACCCTCAAAGAAAATTTGACCATGGCTCAGAATTGCATGAAGCAACTAGTAGATCAAGGTCATTCTAAACGACAATTTGTTGAAAGGGACTAGGTGCTTCTTAGTCTGCAACCTTATAAGAATTCTTCACTCAAAGTTGACCACTGTCAGAAATTTTCTCCCAAGTTTTATGGTCCTTATACAATCCTCAAGCGAGTGGGGTAGGTGGCCTACTCATTATCTTTTCCCATTCATTCTAAGATCCATCATGTTTTTCATGTCTCATGCTTAAAGAAAGTGATTGTAACTAAGTGTCAAACTCAAACCAATCTCCCTAAGTTGGATGAATAAGGTTCCATTTGGTTGCAACCAAAAGCAATCTTAGACCAGCGCGAGCATCGTCTCCGTCAATGCACCATCAAGGAAGTGTTAGTGCGGTGGAAATATACAAATCCAGAAGATGCCACCTGGGATTCAGCCACCATTCTGCAACAATTTCCTAATCTCAAGCCTCGAGGACTAGGTTTCTCTTCAAGGGGGAGGGCATGTTGGGGACCTAACCTCCCTAACCCCTCACGTAGGTAGAATAATATATTTCCATGTAATAAAGGCCGACATTAGTTAATAAGGCCTATTCAATAAATGTGAGCAACTCAATGTAAGAAGACCTAATAGAAGCTTATGCTTCTAGAAATATATTCCTATAGAATGTTCTTTAGAAGATAGGATTAGTATAAATAAGAGCAGGAGGCATGCAAAGTCTTTGTCTTGAGCATTACTATAATAGAGTGTTTCTCTGCTGGAGGTTGCCTCCTCAAAGAGGCAAGTGAACATTGCTCCCATTTCAATATAGGTATCATTTTGGTGTGCTATTCTCTATGTTCTGTTGTTCTATTGGAATTTTTTTTGATATTCTTATTTCTTCTCAATATAATATAACAAGGTGCATAACATTTCTATAGTTTCATTCTCGTATTCCACCCCCCCTAGATTTGTAGGATTGTATCGTCCTCCTTAATGGCTTCAATGACAAACCCAATATAGAATTTTGGAAGAGAAGTCATTGAGTGAGATCTCCTTACTAAACCCAAAATCTTTTGGTATTGCTTGTTGTGGTTTGCAGTGAGATTCTTGATTTATTTTCCCTGAATGGCCACCCTTGCTTCCAATTCTACATTTCTTAGAATACTCGACCTTTCTGATAACAAATTTCGTGGTTTCATCCCCTATCAATTGGGAAATTTGTTAAAGAAGCTTTACTTGCATACGAATCAGCTCCAGGACTCTTGGTGGTTGCCGTAGTTTAATGTCCTTATCTATGGTCGCCAACAATCTCAAAGGAAACCCTCCCGAAGATCTATGCATTCTCCCCAACTTATACTTCATTAACTTGGGAGAAAACAATTTGACGGGTACATTCCCGGCCTGCTTGGGAAATATATCCTCTTTGGCCTTCTTACAGTTATATAGCAACAACTTTCACGGGAGTGTTCCTTCCGAATTGGGCATGCTAAGCCACGTAAGATTTATATCTCTCTTTTCAAACCAACTCTCGGGACAAATTCTATCTTCCTTGTCTAACTGCACCAGTCTTCAAGGATTGTCTATAGGTGAAAACCAATTGACTGGTAACATTCCCACGGAGTTGTGCAGCAAGAAAAACCCATTAACGGGTCTCGACCTGCCCAATAATCAGTTGAGTGGCAGCATTCCTGCTTCCCTCGTCAATTGTACAAACCTTCAAAACATCTCCTTAACGGGTAACCAGCTCAACGGAGTAGTGTCCAACGAGTTGGGTAAGATGACGCAGCTCCGGCATCTCGAGCTAGCCAATAATCAACTGGTTAGTGGCAGCACCACGAGCTTGCCAATTCTTACTGCTCTTACTAACTGTTCCACCCTAAGCATAATAGACTTATCCTTTAATAATCTCATGGGACATTTGCCTCGTTCTATAGGCCGCCTTTCTACAAAAATGTCTTACATAAACTTGAAGGGGAATGGATTAGAAGGAGAAATACCACCAGCGATTGGAAACCTCACTAATTTATGGCTCCTTGCTTTATATGCCAATTTTTTTACTTGGGCAGTTCCATCTTCACTTAAAATGCTTCAAAAGTTGGAGGAGTTATTTATGGGAGGCAACAATTTACAAGGAAACATCCTAATGGAAATTCGGCAACTTAAAAGGTTAGGGTTCTTAGATATTAGAGGAAATAATCTCTCTAGAATGATCCCTGATTTTATTTCTCACCTCCAACAATTGAGATATCTATATCTTTATAAGAACCAATTATCAAGTAATATACCTGTAAGTCTAGGGAAATGCATGAATTTATTAGATCTGGACTTATCGTACAACATGCTTAGTGGGCCCATACCTCTCGAGGTTGCAAATCTTGCAAATTTAGCTTTGTCTTTCAACCTTTCAAACAATTTATTACATGGACCAATCCCCCTTGAAGTAAGCAATATGACTATGGTTCAAGCTATAGATATTTCTGCAAATGGTTAACTGGTTACATTCCAAGTGAGCTTAGAAGCTGCAAAGATCTAGAATACCTCAATCTTTCTTACAGCGCACTTGAAGGTCCGATTCCAATGTCGCTCGATGAACTTCAAAGTCTCCAAGACATGGATTTATCCTCCAACAATTTGTCAGGTGGAATACCCATGTCATTGGCAAATCTCAAAGTGTTCATCCATTTGAATTTATCTTTCAACAACTTGTCAAGAGAAGTCCCGAAGGGAGGAGTTTTCAAAAAGGTTGGTGTTACAACATTTGTCGGAAATCCTAGTCTATGTGGACCTTGGGTAAGTCTATCACCATGCTCTGCTCACAAACATAAAGGTGTTTCACATCTGAAAAGAGTTATCATACCTATTGTTTCAGTTGCAATGATTATTGTATTGTGTTTGTTTTTGGGATTCCTGTGGAGACGAAATTGCAAGAGGCATACTCCTATAGAGGTTGGAGCATCATTAAATGTGGGGCATCGAAGAATTTCCTATGGAGAGCTCCTCATTGCAACAGAGGAATTCAATGATGCCAACTTACTAGGAGTGGGCAGTTTCGGGAAAGTGTACAAAGGGGTTATGAATGATGGCACAATCATTGCAGTGAAGCTTCTCAATCTGGAAAATGAAGGGGCTCACAAGAGTTTTGACAGGTAGTGCAAAGTTTTGGGTAGAGTTAGGCACCGAAATCTTATTAGGATCACAACTTCTTATTCAGACCTCCAAATTAAAGCTTTGATATTTCTGTTAATGCCAAATGGAAGCCTAGAGAAGTGGTTATATCATGATGATGAAGTAGAAAGTAGTTTGACTTTGATTCAAAGGTTGAATATAGCAATAGACATTGCACAGGGCATGGCTTATCTCCATCACCATTGTTTCATGCAAGTGATCCATTGCGATCTGAAACCAAACAATGTGCTTTTGGGCGAAGATATGACATCGTACTTAATAGACTTTGGGATTGCTACAATATGTTTTACACACTCTAGGGATTTAGCTCTCACATCCACACATGCACTCAAGGGATCCACAGGCTACATTCCTCCAGGTATTATTTGAGATAGATAACATGTTAGGGAATGTCATGAGTTTTCTATTTTTATTAAAAAATTTGAATCAGAAACCTTTTGATGAGGATGTTTGAATGCAAAATATGGATTAGGTGGATATGTCACAACGAAAGGTGATGTTTATAGCTATGGAGTAGTGCTATTGGAGATGCTCACTAGAAAGAAACCCACCCACAACATGTTTGTGGAAGGAATGAACTTGCATAAATGGGTGGGTAGTGGTTTTCCAAATCAAGTAAGGGAAGTGGTGGATAAGAGTCTATTGAGGAGGACTAGTACCATCACTGAAGAAGATAAGGAGCTCAATTGCCTCAATCACCTTGTAAACGTGGGTTTGCTTTGCACAAAAGA
This sequence comes from Picea mariana, assembly GCA_032191745.1. Taxonomy (NCBI): domain Eukaryota; kingdom Viridiplantae; phylum Streptophyta; class Pinopsida; order Pinales; family Pinaceae; genus Picea; species Picea mariana. The sequence goes on along the minus strand of JASDQU010010784.1, from coordinate 183,969 downwards.
ATCCCCTGAAGGACGACCTACTATGATCAACATTGTGGGTATACTACAAAACATCAAAGATACATTTTTTACAGTTGCAGGCATTCCAAAATTCCAATCAAATATAACTCATTTGCTAGGAAGTACAAGTGTTGTTCACAACAACATTGGTGAAGGACAAAGTTCTTCTACATTCTAGTATTTTGTAAGAGAGCAATGGTTGTATAACCAAGCCATAAAGTAATTTGAGTCCATTGTCATTAATTCCATGTAGTTTAAGTATAATTCCCTTCTCCTTCTTTGGGTGGCCTATTTGTTTGAGTCTTATTCCCCTTTCCTTTCTATGCATGTTTATTGTTGGGTACATGTGATTGTAAAAAATAAAGATGCATATGCATGAAGACCTTTTTGGAAATGTTTCTACAACAATAAAATCCCTTATCCTTATCTTAGGAAAACTTTATGCATATCAAATCTTTTTTGTGTTGTTCTGGCCATATAAATATACTAAGAGATTTGTATTTGTTTTAAAAGATTAAAGAGGAAGTCAACGCTTTTGTTTCCACAACTATTCATTAAGTTATGAGTTCAAATAAAGAACAAGAACATGTCGAGGAACATGATGTTTTCTATACTTTTTCAGATATTCAATATGTTCTTCCTGTACTCTTAAAGCTAAAATTGTGGAACAAGATCAATTAATGCATGACGCAACTACTTTATTCTCAAATTTGAGGAATTGCACCGACACCTTACTTTCTAAAAGAATTACTAAGTAAAATTGAGTAGAACAATTGTTATTATGAGTTGAAGATTTAAACTTTGATAATATTTTGAAGATATAGAATTTCTTATCACACACTTTCAATTATTTACACACAACCAACTATTTTTAGTCATGTTATTTTTTAGGGTAAATAGAACATTTTATTAAAAATGCATAGTGTTACAAAAAAATTCCTCTGAAGAAGAGAGTTCAAGGAGCCTACCTAAGCCAGTTTTTTCGAAATAATCTAAACAGCTTGACTATGACACTGTCTAGCACTAATCACAAGAGATTTCTTTAAAAAAAAAACCATACATTTAACCCTTCTAAAAGAAAAATTTAACAACTAATTGCAAAATAGCTAGACTGACATAAAAACAGAGTGAACCAGAAACTAGTGGCTTCCAAACATGAAACAATGAAATGGAAACACATTTCCCCCTTCCCGATAAGTCTACTAGAGCTATATTAGATTCTTCTCCCCTGCCCCTTCCTAGGTGCTGATGAAACAAGACCATTGGGCAAATACAAGTTGGTCTTCAGATATAGTTCACAGTGCTCTGTTGATGTTCACCATGGTTCTCTGAATTGAGGGACTTTCCTTCGACTCTTGCTGCAATATATTCCTTATTGTACCAAAATAGCTCTATAAGATGCTGGAATTTTGCATCTCTACCACTAGTTTGGCTAGGATCTTTCACAAGTACCCCATTTTATTAACAACGGACCTCCTTAATCACAGATTGTCTTCTAGCTTTTACAACATTTTCCAAATCCTCCAGCCGCTTTACAGTTACCTCAGAACGCAGTTCTCTATAGTTTGTGATAAAACTGGAGATATATTTGCAGAAATTCATGAGAAGAAGTATCTATGGATGAACCTTTACCTTCATATTTCTCAATTGGAGTTCTGATCGCATGTCTTTTGGCTGCGAATTGTGGAGAAGTTTGTTGAAAGTGCTTATTGTGGCTCCCTGGCTTCTCATGCTCAACCACCTGGTTCCATTGGATAGATAACAAACTCAACATCCCATGAAATTGACACCACTTTCTAGGTGTCTGCTTTAGTCTTCAAATCGAGCCTATCACTATGCTCTACTAATAGATCTCAGGGAAGGAATATTTTAATAGATACAGTGTGGTAATTGTATTAATGTTAGTAAAGTGCAGTATTTGATAAAAAGTGTGGTATTTGATCGTTTGGAAAATTTTCACAAGATTTTATAGTTTGAACTTATTGGATCCTTCTCAGTGGATAATAGAATTGGATGCTTTATATATAAATATCATAGAAACTCCAACCATTATGTTTGAGGACGCTGAGATGGAGATCTATTTACTTCTTTCTGTTTTCTGGTGTGTTATGAAAATCTTTCTATTATTCTTATATTTTCTTTTCTTTTTATTATATCATGACATATTTTTGTTCTCTTATTTTATTCTCCTGGTCAATCCTTTTGTATTTTACAAATTTCAATAGTGTTTTACAGATTTCAATTTTATAATAGTTGACATCCTCATTTCAACAATGCTTTTTGTTCTCTTATTTTATTCTCTTGGTTAATCCTTTTGTGTTTTACAGATTTCAATTATATAACAGTTGACATCCTCATCTCAACAATGCTTATACTTCTGATTAAGGGGCTCTTCTTAGATTCATCTCTATAATCACTGCATATCTAATCCCTACCAACCTTTTTACAGAGGCAATCCTTACTTCTTTATATACCTTCTTCCATTTGATTTCCGTTCTTTCCAGCTTGTACTATGTGGTTCTTGTTATTGGTTGGACACTAAGGAACTCATTGACATTTGCAGGGCTACTATTTGGGTTCATATTTGTTCAGTGTGACCTTCTATTTGAGTTTATACTTGAGCAGAGGGATCAATATCTAGCTTGCTATGCAATATTGAATGTTGTGGTAGGTGGATAATAGACCGTTGGATCTTAATTACTTTCAGATCGAACAACCTATTATCCACCTACCGCAACATTCAATGCTATGTATTCAGATCCCACTATTTATTATCCATCTCCCGCAGCATTTGATGTGTAACAAGCTTCCTCGCGTGTATTTGGACTCTACTTCTATTTTTTCCCACATCGCGAGTTTTGATTATATTGTTCTGATTATATTTACTAGAATTAGCTTATATCATACAGTCTTGAACTGAATTGGTGGACATGAAGAACAAACGATCTTATTGTCAATCCACTAATATGAAACATCATATGTAATATGGTAGGTGAATATGCTGCACTTTGTTTAATATTCTTAATCTGAATTTGACGTTTGTGTATAGAAGGGCTTTCTTTAATATTTTTAATCTTAAAAAATTGAATTTAATATTTTTTAATTTAAAAAAAAAATTTAATATTCTTAATTTTTAAACAATAAATTTAATATTTTTAATTTTCAGTTTAATATTTTTTAATCTAAAAAAAATTTAAGGTTTGTGTATAAAAAACTTTGTTTAATATACTTAATTTAAAAAAAAAATGAATTTGAGGTTTGTATATAGAATTTTATCTTTAAGAAGTCATTTGTTATAAAAAAACCTAAAATTTGTTATTTTTTTTCTTCTCCTCGTTGTTATTCTTTTATGTTAATGTGCACATTTCAATTTTTACTATTAAAAACAAAAACTATCATATTAATATAGTATGATAATTGCAAACTTGAATTTAATATTTTTAATTTAAAAAAAAAATTAATATTCTTAATTTTTAAAGAATAAATTTAATATTCTTAATTTTCAGTTTAATATTTTTAATAAAAAAAGAATTTGAGGCTTGTGTATAAAAAAGCTTTGTTTAATTTTTTTAATCTTAAAAAAATGAATTTGAGGTTTGTGTATAGAATTTTATCTTTTAAGAAGTGGCTGGCTATAAAAAAAATCTAAAATTTGTGATTTGTTTTTTTCTCCTGGTTGTTATTCTTTTATGTTAATGTGCACATTTCAATTTGTATGATTAGAAACAAAAACTATCATATTAATATGGTATGAGAATTGCAAACTTTCATATGAAAAGTAGGCTTAAATTTTTATTAATCTTTTATATTAATGTGCACATTTCAATTTCTATAATTAAAAACAAAAACTATCATACTAATATAGTATGAGAATTGCAAACTTTCTCATTTATATGAAAAGTAGGCTTAAATTTTTATTAATCTAGGTGGTGCTCAAAAGTGAGATGTCCCAAATAGCTACCTACTTTCACCTTCACCAAACATGAGCACAATTATACATATATCTTAGCAAAGTCTATATGGTACTTGTTATTCTATGCTTCTTCCAAATTATCAAAGTTTTCTTATTGTAATTGGGTAAGTAATTTTCTTATTTGAACATCATGTTACATTGATATCTCAATTATTTTGTACGTTATAACTCCTTATAAAACTTAGGAAAAATTATTTCTTTACAAAACTCAAACAACACCACTGAAAAAACTAAAAAGTTAAAATTAAATATATAAAAACTAAAACGTAAAGCATTGAAGTCTTATACATAGACAACATTATATGTAACATAATAAATCATAAATAATATATTTAATAATGTAACAACATAATAATCACATTCACAAATCATTTATCACCATTGTATTTCTCATTATATTTATAAAATTTGAATGATATAGATCTAAGTCTTAAGATAAATAATCTAAGAATAGGCCAATTGACAAATGAGCATCATTGCTCAAGGCAATGTCCCACTAGTCTTTGCATCCAAGTACTACACGAAGGAACAAAGATCAACCATGGGAATGTTGCTCTCTAAATCATAATCATTTGCATTCTTCGAAATACTCAATGGCACATCAACCAACCCCAGTTGTGCCTCATTGGGACCAAGTAGAGAGTTTGTTTTCAATGGTGCGAGGAGAAGAGCTTGACAACTTGTAGGGAATGATTATCCTTGTTAATTATGCGTTGCCTTTTATTTACTCATTATCTTATGTCTACATGCCTCATGGTGGCCTTGATTGACCTAGCTTCCTACAATAGGGAGTTTGTGAGTCCATAATAGCCCAATCAAAGTCCAAATCCAATATTCCTATCAACAATTTGCCCTAGTTACCATTAATTTCAATGTTGTTACCACTAAGTTTGGATGGAACTTTGAAGGTGGTGCCTATGAGATGCCCTTGGAAGTTCATTTTGAAAGTCTACTATGATGTAATGAGCAATGATTTTGATGTAACTTTGGAAGAAGTTTATGTTTCTAAATATGATTGTGTGGAGTGAATATCAACAAGAAACTACTTAGCTACATTGTTAGTGACATTGCTCCAAAGGCCATGGTTGTTGCATTGTACTTTTGGTGCGTCTACAACCTAGCATGGATAATACATATAACATAAAATACAAAACACTAATAAAAACCACATGAAAAATTGAGAACTGTAAAAATGAAAAAAAATACAACAACAATAATACTAATAATAAATTAAACCAACATAGCTCTATCTTAACTTTGATATTTTAAGCACCATGAACTTTGTATTTGGATTTTTTTTAATCCCTCGAATTAGTTCTTAATAGATGGGCCTGTGTTGGTTAGAAAATATGGTTTTAGATTTCATTCATATAAAACCAAGAATCGATAATCAACACATGATAAAATAAAGATAGTCAAACACACAAAAGAACAAGAACATTGATGTATAGTGCATAACCCTCTCAGGAATAAACTCAACTCTTAACAATAATACCAATTCATATCTTACATCATCTTCAAGTGAGGAAAATTATCAAATATATATAGGAGAGGGGTTTAGTTAGTTTACACCAAACCCATAAATGTGGGACCATAAAACCCAACTAATAACCACTAATGTGATTCCAAGGCCCACCCAACAACAACTAATGTGGGCTATAACTACTAAGACCACAAGTCAATATTACATTAAATATGCCAACATACTCCCTTAAATTTCACTTGGGGACACAAATAAGTAAATTTGACAAATAATATTTGATGAATTTGATGAAGTAAAAATTGCATCCCAACAACCCCCTTTAATTTGCACTTAGGAAGTGATACAAAAAATTACCAACAATGACTACTACAACCTAACCTTGACTAGGTGAAAATAAGCTCTTAATGGAGAATCCATCACCTGCAAAACACCTTCACATTATCCTCTTCAAAAATTAGTTAAGAAAACATGAACAATCAGAGCGGGAAACCAAACTCCTTCCATGTTGTTAAAGAAAATTATACATAGTAGATGACAAAGAAGCATGCTAAAGCTAAGAGTGATTAGATGAAGTTGCAGATAAATGTCAAAGATCAACAAGAATGCTCCAATCACTCAAACCAATACATTGACCATACGCTCATGATGGTCAAAATACCCACTACTACTACAAATTCCACATGCAAGAAGATGGTATTCTCATCATGTACCACATGCTAGAAAAGAAATAACCAAATGTTATCATTGAAAAACATTCAACAAAGACTATTTATATTGTTACAATTCAATCAAGATAAGCAATGAGTTGTGTGATGTTGTGCTATGGATAAAACAAGTGGATATGAAGTCATCAAACAAGTGCTCAGATGTTGTAATAAACAATCATTGATCCAACCATAGTAAGGCCTCATAGTCAGTACCAATCCAAGGTTTTTCCTTTTATGCATCTTCTCTAAAGACTTGTATCAAGAGTTGCTAACATACCAATAGGAATTCCTATACATGAATGAATTTATTTGATCACAATGATTAGAGTGTTGATACAATTGAGATGTAGATGGTGAATAATATGATGTTGGTTGAACAAAAGGTTCAACAGGTAGTTCTTTCTAAAAAAAGGTTTATGGTTTGGTTACTATGAATCATGTTGAAATAATGTAACTGCAAAGTGTATTCTTATTATTATTTGATATATTATTCATTGGATCAATCCCCATTGTGGATTGATCATGTCGGCTATCATAAAAGGACCAAATCTCCTTTTGCGGATTGGTCATAATGTAATTGTAAAAGGCTAAAGAAGAAGTCGGCCCCAAAATATATTAAATAGGCTCAGAATATAATAAAGGTGGTTATAACCACCCAGTTTGAGAAGTCGGCCCTGCCAGTGAAGAGACACTTCAC
>JASDQU010010784.1:143038-153304 GCA_032191745.1 Picea mariana | reverse complement strand
AAACAAGGTACCCAAAACAATATGGCATGGCTATGTAAAATGCATCCCAAACCTCACAAATGCACTCCAGATGAAATATGAAAATATCTAGATGTACTATCTTAGATGGCGAACCATCCTACATTTTCAGAATTAACACTATAGTGCCTAAATACACTATATAGAGATGAAAAAAATGAATATTTCCTTGTTTTTGTCAATTCAAGAACTGGACACAAGTTTTTAGAAAAAAAAAAATGCACACCCAAGAAAAATATGCACGCCATGTATGAAATAAAGAATGAAAATGATGTATTGTAATGTTATCGATCTTCCGACATGCTTAGATTTCATTTCATTGACCTAAAAATGTATGTTGTTCGAAAATGAAAAACATTTTGCTAGTAACAAGAAATATAGTCCGGGTTGTAATACTCCACTAGTAAGGAAACAACAAGGCATCACGATTGGGTGTGGATTTCCTTAGGTTTAGCATCTTCTCTACAACCAAACTCTTGCTAATGGTTTGTGAAATCCGCTCCTATGGCCTCTGGTTCGGGGGGAGGAGCCCCCCCACAACCCCCACCCCCTCCACTGGATATCACTGTGTTCCATACCCTCATATCCTCCTATTTGAAATTTGCAAAAGGGCCTTTGTCACGTTTTGTTAAAAAGCTTGATGAGATCCCAAAGTTCCTAGTGCATCCCTCTTCCTCTTGTCTGTTTGCCCTTCGGCTGGGGGAAAATGGCTTAATTAGTCAATTTATGAGTCTCTGGCCTTCTCCAAGGGAAATGAAGCAATGACTAGAGCAGAATTGGAAGAAAATGATAAAGAGGAAAATGTCCTTGACATTATGTGGTAAGGGATTCCATGCCTTTCTTTTTGAAAATCAAGCAGACATAGATTTGATTTTTATTTTTATAAATGGTCCCTATTTCATGGGATCAAGAGGAATGTATATGAACAAATGGACCCCAGATTTCAGCCTAGAAAATGATATCCCTTCAATAGTCCCTTTTTGGTTTCACTTGCCCTTCCTCCCTCTCCACTGTTGGAGTGACGAAACCCTAAAAAATATCGGGAATGCCCTGGGTAAATTCATCGATCATGTCAAACCATGTGATGGTCTCCAATCTTGTGCCCACTTGTGTGTCGAAGTAGATCTAGAAAAAGGTCTGCCAGAGGCAATCCAACTTACCCTAGATGGGTGGTCCTGCATTCAAATAGTCGACTATGAGAAAATTTCATTCAAATGCAAAGCATGCCATGAGTATGGCCACTTCACAAAAAAATGCCCCAAAGAAAACACAGAGCAACCTGAAGCCAAAGAACAAAAACAATGGCAGTTATCCAAAAGGAAGAAAACCACCAACAAATCAGGTCCTCAACTACAAGACAGAAGAGAAATCCCTAGGCCATCTTCTCCACTTAAGGAGAAATCTCCGATGACGGGAAATAATGAAGAAGAAAGTAGTAAAAATGGATATGAAGTGTTGGAAAATATGGAGGCATAAACATTTAACTCAAAAGAATCTTCAGAGGAGGTACAAGGCCAATATGACCTTGAATCAGAACCCACATCAAATCTCATCGATCCATATCTCTCACTTCATGGGGATCTAGCACTAGAGGATGAAAGCTTGGAGGACTCGGGGGAAGACCTGGACTAGGAAATCCCCAAAAGCCCCAAAACCTCGAAAGCGGGAAGGAAAAAAAATAGGAACAGGATGGAAAAAGAAGCAAATCAAGACAAAGAATTGGGAATCCAACCTACGTTGGAATAAGTTCTAAAAAATATGGGAAATCTGGGAAAGCACCCACATCCAAAGGACATACTCAACCCACGAAAGGGGGGCAACCAAAAATGATAATAAGTAATGAAGGTAGTCTCCTGGAATTGTAGGGCATTGGGGAAAAGGGAAAAAAAGGAAGCCATGGGAAAATTAATCAAAATAGAAAAACCCCAAATTCTCCTAATCCAGTAGTCCAAAATGCAAGGTACAAAAAGGAAGCCATGGGAAAATTAATCAAAACAGAAAAACCCCAAATTCTCCTAATCCAAGAGTCCAAAATGCAAGGGACAAAGGCCCTACGAGAAATGCAACAGATTTGGAAAAAAAGAAACGATGCAACCCAAAATGAAAGAGGAGCGTCGGGCGGAATCTGTACAATTTGGAACACCACAGTTTTCAAGGAAGAACAAAGACTAGAATCAACTCAATGGATCCTGATCCAAATAAAGAATCTGTCCAAAGGTAACATCTTTCTCATTTTTAATATTTATATTCCTAACAACTATTGGGAAAAAGTTGAATGTTGGGAATCTCTTATGAGAATCAAAGAAGTCGGCTTCGAACAAAATTGCATCATAGTTGGTGACTTCAATACTACTCTTCATCAAAAGGGAAAAAAAGGAGGATCTATCGTAAGAGAACCTTTCAAAGAACTCATGGAGGATCTGGTTTCTGAGCTGGATTTGTTTTATGTTTAGCCTAACAAAGGAAAATTTACTTAGAGTAATAAACGATCAGGATTGGGCAACATAGCAACAAGACTAGACCGTTTCCTGATTCACAGTTCTCTTCTCTCTTTCCTAGTCAAAATCTCCTCCCAGATAATCCCCTGAGGTATCTTCGACCATCATCCAATAGCTCTCTCCTTTGATAAAGAAGAAAACCTCAGCCCCATCCCTTTTAAGTTCAATCCCCTCTAGATGGAATCGTTGGATTTACTCCCCCTGATTTCCTCTGTGTGGTCGAATAGGGTGGATGAGACCCCGATATAAATATGGGAAGAAAATATCAAAAGAACTAAGGACGCTATAAAAGAATGGATAAAAAAATCCCCTCAAAAACCCAGGGAAGACGCATAAAAACATAAAAAGCAGCTAGCAGATTTTCAAGAAGAAATGGAGACTAAAGTCATCAACAATAGCCATATTATGCAGGAGAAAGAATACTTCCAAAATTATATGAAAGCTCTTCACAATGAAGAAAAAGAATGGAGACTGAAATATCGAGCCCTTTGGCTTCAAGCAGGGGACAAAAATACCTCCTTCTTTCATAAGCAATCCAAAGCCTGACAATACAGGAACAATGCGGAGAAAATAAAGACTCAATCGAGGACTTCAATCAACTCCTTTGAGGGGATCAAAAAAGGTAGCAACCTCTCATTTAAGAAAGCTCTACACCAAGGAAGGACAAGACAACCAAGAAAAAGGTAAACATTTCACTGAACATATCCCACATTTGATAAACAAATAGGACAACAAAGAGCTAAGCAAGCAGGTCACAGTGGAAGAAGTAAAATTTGTTTTGAATCAGTTCGATCCAAACAAAGCCCTAAGACTAGATGGATTTACTCTTCATTTCTACAAAATCTGTTGGCTAATCATAAAAAAAGACCTTATTCCTATGATAAGATATGTCCAAAAAACCAGTAGAATGGGAGGTGCAATCAATAACTCCTTCGTAGCATTAATCCCCAAGGAAAAAAACACCAACACCTTTGACATATTTCACCCTATCTCTCTTTGCAACGTTTCTTACAAACTTTTGGCTAAAATTATAGCAAATAGACTAAAGCACTTACTCGCACAACTCATTTTTCCAAATCAAGAGGGATTCATGGAAATAAGACAGATATGGGACAACATCATTCTGGTCCAGGAAGTGATTCACTCCATCTTCAACAACAAAGAAAAAGGCATGGTTATTAAAATAGACATGGCTAATTCTTTTGATCAGGTTAAGCACAGTTTTCTTTTTGAATTTCTAATGAAATTTGGATTCAACCCCCCTTTTATTCCCTCGATTGGAGCATGTATCTCCACCCCATGGATAGCCCCCCTAATAAATGGAAGGCCTGCTCCTTTCTTCCAAGCCACAAGAGGATTATGACAGGGATTCCCACTCTCCCCAATGTTGTATGTCCTCATGGAATAATCTCTAAACAGAAGGCTAGAACACGAGAGAATATCTGGCAATATCCCAGGCTTGAAGATAGCAAGGGGGGTAAGAAGAATAAATAATTCCTAGTTTTCCGATGACACTCTTTTTCTAGGAGGAGCCTCTCAAACTATGGAAACCCAATTCAAACTAGTTCTTGATCTGTACGAAGAAGCTTCAGGAGGAGTCATAAATAAACACAAAATCCAAATTTATGCTTGGAACATCAAAGCAAGTATCCTAACATGAATCTAAAATATTTTACAATTCCCCTTCTCTATTGATTGGAAATTCTTCAAGTATTTAGGCACCCCTATCAGCTTAAATTCCCTACCTGGGAAGCTTGGCAAGTAATCCTTCAAAATCTCAAAGATCAATTCAAAATTTGGGGAGCAACATGGTTGAACCCAACAAGCAGAGTGGTGCTTGTAAGGTCAATATTATCCTCCTTTCCAATCTTCCAATTCTCATATCTCCTCACTCCAATAAGGATAAAAAAGGCAATGGCTATTCTGATATGAAAATTCCTCTAGCAAGGGGGAAAATGAAATGAAAAAAAATTCCATATGGTCAACTGGTCCACAATCTACGCCCCAAAAGAAAATGGAGGGATGGGAATTTGTGATCTGGAAAAAACAAATATAGCCCTGGGTGCAAAAATTCTATGGAGACTGGTCTCATATGGAAACCACTAGTGGAAGAAATAAATATGTAACAAATACCTCTCAAGAAATTGAAAAAGAAGTCTGCATGTTGTCACAACTCAACAACCAAGGTCTCCTATCTGGAAACTACTTTGCGCCTCCATCTCGCTCATAAGAAACCATCTCTTTTGGATCCCAAGGAATGGAAAAGAAATTAGAATCTGGGATGACCTCTATTCTGACTCGGGAATCCTTTCTAGTATCTCTTCCTTGGAATCATTCCGAGCTTGGCTATCTTCCCAGGGGAACACTCTCATCTACGATATCTTGGAGTGGAACAATAACGGTTCTTGGAAAGGTTGGAAATTTGGAGAAGTCCCTCCTAATTTGCTCAATGACTCACACCTTTTCCTCATGAAAATAAATGGCTTTGCCACGATACACCTCCATCAAAAGGACATAAAAGGATAAGGTGCTATAGGTTACACAATGCGGGAAAGTTATAAAATTCTCCTCTCCCAATCCCAGCTTCTAGAAAAGTCAACCATTTGGAAGGAGATCTAGAGTGCAGACAGACTTCCCAAGATCAACATTTTCGGCTGGAAGTTAGAACATAAAAAATTATTAATAGGGGATAATCTGACAAAAGAGGATTCGTAGGGCCCTTCATATGTGCCCTATGCAATCAAAATTAAAAAACCATTGAGCATCTCTTTGTGAATTGCAATTTTGCTAAACAGGTTCTACATATAGTCTACACTGAATTATCCCAACAAATCTCCTGGCCCACATCTTGCCGAACTTTGATTGGAAAATGGAGCAAAGAATATAAACTTATCCAAATTACTGACATTTCACCACACCTGGAAGGCTTCAATAAAATTCATCTGTTGGCAAATCTAATTGGCTAGTAATAAACTTATCTTTAAAGAGAAAAAATCTACCCCTTCCTCCGTAGTCGTTCATGCGCTAGGACAAATGGGTGAATTCCTTTCCTCATGAAGCTTCAAATTGATTACAGACAAGTGCTTGGAAAAAGAAGAAGAAAAGTGGCTGACAAAAGTGAACCTCACTTCCCTCCACTCTACAAATTCTCCACTCAAAGCAAGCTGGCAGATTCAATTATCCCACCATGAGTATAATCTCTGGTTATCGTCACAAGAAGGACAAATTTTGTGATTTGATGGAGCATCAAAGGGAAACCCAGGGGAGGCAGGTGCAGGAGGGGTGTTGTACATCCCTAGAGGACAAAGGTGGCTAGATTTTTCCTGGAACTAGGGTATAAATTCTAACAATATGGCAGGGCATAAGCATATGTGTTGTACTAGGGAGTGTTATTAGTCCAAGAACATGAGCTAAATCATATTACAATTGTAAGAGACTCAAAAAGTATAATTCGACATTTTGTCTTGGGAACCAACCCAAAAAATACCAATCTTCAAAGAATTGTAGACCGAATCAAACTACTCTTGTCTCCCATACATGTAAATTTCATCCACATCCTCCACAGAAATAACAAAGTAGTAGACAACATGGAAAACCAGACGATTGGTTTGACCCCTGGACATATGAAATCTCAAGGGCGGGTCCACTTCACAACTCCTCCCTAATAACTCAACGCTTCGTCAATGTTTCGCCACTTGGCTCTAGGATCCATGCAACCCGACACCTGGAGGGCTTATGCAAAATGGGAAATATTTTCAAGGGTCAAGGTCATACTCACAATCTCTCCTGGTTCATGGGAAATCATAGGACATGCCCCTTAGTCGCGTCCACGGAAAATTTTGGCATCCCCACGAAGCACAAAGTACACCACAACATTAAGCCAGCCACTTCTCCACTTGCTTTGAAGACAATTGAAAATATTGTCATCATGAAATATAGCATGGAAACATAGGTAGTACAGGCCACCTCAATTTATGAAAGAAACGTGATTCGTGGGAGCTTGAGAAGATGCTTGCATTCATGCACGAAGGTAACTACTTCCCAGGTTAAATCTGATAGTTCGATTCCGCTCCACCACTATCGTCAATTATCTCTCCATTTCATGGATTCAATAATTTTGATTCTTTATAGAGAAAGGGGTGAGAAATCTCTACAAAGTCTGTCGATCAAGAAGGAGACATGAGGGTATGGTCTCTCAGGGAATCCAAGACATCACAATTTGAATTTCGTTGGTGTGGCTCCTGTCCAATTTGAAATTAGCATAGATTACAACGTCATGGCTCACGAGAACACCCAAAAAAAAGCTCAAGAGAACAGGGAGGAAGAGTTGGTGGATGACAACTTCACCACCTCATAATGACTCTCGCTCAAAATTGACTCTCACAACTCAACTCTTTCTTTCACTCTGGAAACACTAGCTCAACATCGGGCACTCATCAGACAACTGCAGGATGAAGTAGATTACATGCATCGTCATGGGGAGGCAATGGAAGCTAGGCTGGACTCGCGATCTCCAAGCTCCACAGTCCAGAGTCAGAACGATGAAGTAGGTAGCAGACTAGGTGTTAGTCCTTAACCTTGTTTTTGACTGATCGGGTGTCCTTAATCCCTGTTCTACCCATTTTTCATGATTTTTGTTAAACTTTGGTTTTTCCCTTATTGGATTGAAAGATTGTTTTCATTATTTTATGCACATTTTAAATGTTTTTAAGTTTTTAAAAGTTAGGATATGATATAAAAGGATTTTGATCACATCACTTGTCCTTTCCTTCGTTTAAATTTTCAAATTTATCAAAGTGGAAAGGGTGCTACAAGAATAGCACTATTCTTGCATCGCCAGGAATAATGATAGTTCTGCATGCACCACCTTCCCGAGACTGTGTTTTAACACTCGAAATCATTTCTAGAGGATCTACATATCTCTGTATGATCTATTTCAGGTTGTGATTCTCATGATGACAGCTATCTCGAAGGATCGGGTTGTACTAGCCACCTTGACATCAAATCAACATGCCTGATTATTATTCCATATGAATGAAATCGTAATCCTCCCATTTTTAGTATGTCTATCATTTTATACATGCTTTGCAGGTAAATTGTGAAGACCCCATCATTATGACTACAAGCGATGCAAGCAAGTGCAATTTTTTTTCTTTTTTTGAAGCAGGAAGGCAACAACGACAACAGTTAAACAACACAACTTGACGACAAACACAACACACGTAGATCAGGAAACAAACAACAATGAATCATCACAATAGCACCTCAGGCAATTGGAGGAAACATACGATAATCCAAGATGAAATATAAATGACTGCCTGCCCGACACAAGCAAGACAACGCCTACAAGCTAAAGGACAACATCAACCAACCCGACACAATGACTTTGACGACCAGTAACTGGAAACCTCTATGATGTGCAAACCAAATGTGTTAAGGCGTTACAACCAAATGCCAACATCAATTACAATGAACAACACCCACATCGGGAAGCACAAACTCTGGGCAGGTTATCATTCACCTCTATCCGTCAGGGTGCGCGATGATCCCCTCATCAGGAATCATGCCATCACCAGACGATAGGCATGACAATAACCGTGGTGCAACATAACATAACTGGACCCTTAACCCAAGCTAAATCCAACATGCTAGGAGACCGAATTAATTGACAAGAAGACTGTACCCACACACTCAAGCAACAAGTCGACAAGACGAAAGATGCCATCACTGAAAATTAAACTGCACAGCCAACCGAAGGATTTTTTTTTTCTCAAGAGGCACCCTTTTAGGAAGTCTCCCACACTATAAAGCAGACTAAATGAATAATATCTAAAATTTCATGTGCACGGATATTCCATTTTCATTCTCTATAGTAGAATGTTATTGAAGGCTAGCTTACTCATAAGTGATATAAGAAATTAGTACTTACATTTTGTTACCAAAAAAACGTTTACCATCATAAACACAGTAAAGTAATATATTAAGCAACTTAGTTTTGTTAATCGATGCATGGATGGATATCTACCACCATATCAATTGAAATATAATAAGCATAAACGAAAGGTCAGTTTGCTGACTACTTTATGTTCCCTTGGCTCGATTGTCAAGCCTGTTGAACAACTTAGTTGTACTGATCGATGCATTGATGGAATCTCTACCTAAAATAGCATGTGTTTTATTTTTTTGTTGTTGTGGGAGCCCTTGATTAAAAACCAGAAGATTATTTATGGGTAACATCAACAAGCATTCAATAAAAAAATATTATATAAATATGTATATATTAGAAGATATATTCTCAGAAAATGTTGTCCATAAATCTATGTACTGTTCATAAATCTAAATATTAAGAATGCTTGTCAGCTCAAATTCTGCTGATTTAGTCATTGACTGAATATATACCCACATACTGTTCATAAATCTAATTAATAATACTGGCCAACTCAAATCTGTTGATTCAATCATTGACGAAATATCTACCCAAATTCAACTAAATATATTAAGCGTCAACGAACAGTCAGTTGCAGACCACGTGATGTTCCCTTAGCCCAATTATTAATCTTGTTGGGAAGCTTGGTTCTGCTGATTGACCTATTGATGAAAATTGATGTCTATCATACATGATAGCGTTGTCATCATAATCAAAACGCAGATATAAAATCTAGAGACGATAACGTAGGTGTAACATTAAAGAAAAACACAGACCCAAATATATATTCATAGATCTATCTAAACTCAAGCCAATGCATTAAAATATCGCAGGCATACCATTAAAGAAAAAAACAAACTTAATTAACTTCGCAGATGTATCTAGATTCGAGCCATTGCATTAAAATAACGCACACTACTACATATTGAAAAAATTGCGACGATTACTTGCGACGAAATTACTCTTTAGTCGCAAAATTCAAGAGAAAAAGTTCATTCGTTCAATTTTGATCTAAATCCACCCTATATTCGTCACTTTATTGATGGAATCAAACTTTCATCTGTTTTGCGATGATAATCAAGATGGTGTACCACTGTCTCAATTTCGACAAACTTGTATTTTCATCGCAAGAGTGACGCACACTATTAACTGTTACACTTTTTGATACTATCCATATTGATCATTATACATTTTAACAATGTCTAAATTGATATAGTCAAAGTTCGTCACAAGAGTGACGAACTTTGACTTGACTGTTATAACTATTCTCGTCTTTGACAAAGTGACCTAAATATAAAAAACAAATAAGTAAAGAAAAAGAAATATTTAGGTCACGGTCGTCACAATTGCGATGACGGTGACCTAAATTGACCTATAAATATTTGATGATTTAAAGATGTTGTGACAATCTTGCTATAACAACGACAATTACAAAAGGGTATTTTTGTGTAGAAGTTGTGCGGAAGAATGTCGCAGAATATAGTTAGAGGTGGGAAAAAAAGTAAAGTGGGTGAAAAGGGTGATGGTAGATGTTATTGCCCTTGCCAAAAATGTTGCCTCATACATCCCGTAAGAATTTAATAGCAACATCTACAAAAAACTATAGGAAATATGGGCACATTGATGGCAGATTGAATGAATATCGTCCCATGGTAATTAGCTATATATTCATTATCTTTTTTTATTTTGTCAATTTTACATAAAATTATATATATGTATATATATTGTTTGAATGTTTGTTATGGTATACACTAATTTTGCATGATTGTTTGTAATTATAAAGTTAGATTTGCCCTCTAACTTTCCGTAGAATATTGCACCAAG
>JASDQU010010784.1:123839-143018 GCA_032191745.1 Picea mariana | reverse complement strand
GTTGAACATGCTTGAAGATGAATTTCGAGTAGCAATTAAAGAAGGGTCCCATAACATTAGAATCCCATCACAAGTGACTCATTTTCAACTAACCTAGGGTTAAATTTTACATGTTTGGAAACTCTTGAGTTAAGGTAATTATGTGATCATTGATAGACTTGTTCTTGAAAAGTGTTCTCAATTGAAATAGGTGATTATTGTTTTCTATCCCTCGAAGCATCTTCTCTGCAAAATACTAATTCATGGTCATTTATCCAAAATTGATTTTTTCTCTCTTTGTTGGCCTCTATCTCACCAAACTTGGCATCGAGCTAAGATTTGAGGTTCCGTGAATTAGGACTTGGGCAACGATTGTGGTTGCATTTGATAGAGGTTTTGTAAGCTTCATAAACTTGTGTTTCAAGTTATAGCATGTATTTGGAGAATTAGGGTTTTGGATTCTACGATTTCATTTGGGGGAATTGCATTTTCAACTTTTGTCATTCGAAAGTGAGAGCAACAAATAGAAGGAATTTTTGTATAGCATGAGAGGAGGGAATAATTAGAAGATCTTACATAGAAGCTAGATCCATTCTTGTTAGAAAACCAAGGTCAATATTTTTTATTTCAAGGAAAGAAAAAATGATTTTCTCGTGTGAATGATCTTGTCTCCAGTCTATGTTTATTTTTATACTTGGCGCAATGGTTAATGGGCCTACAAATCATAACGCAATGTTTGTTTGTTTGTTCCATTTTTATATTTATATCGAAACTAGAAAATTTATATTAATGATAAAAGGTTGTAGCTAAGCTAAATGACACTAATACATCAAACTACATGTCTTCAAGTTTCAAACAAGAAGAATAGCTCTGGACCAAAATACAAAATTTACATATGTTTGTTGGAAAAATTTCCCAGTATTTACTGCTAGTATAGATTTTACAAAAAGTACCTATATGCATATAACTTTAAAAAACATACTCTTATATTAAAATATGGCCTTCCAAGACAACATTGGTTGGCACGTACTCTTCTTCCCCTATCTCCATATCTTGAAAGAGTTGGTGGATTCTGTCCTCCTCTTTTGGCTCTCTATGTTGGAATGAATAGAAACCCTTTGATTGGAAGCCACATCATAAGCATCTTTACTCAAGTGGACAATTAGATTTCTTAACATACCACATTCTACATCAAGAATAACAATTTGCTACTTTAGTTGAACCAAAGAACCCATGAGAGGAGCGATTTCAGAAACTATATGTTGTTCATTGTCATGCACATTGTGTAATATTCTAGATATAAAATAGTATGCAGAACATAAATAATTAGCTAGAAATGGCAGATGAACAACAATATAACCATAACAACACCACAATAATACCAAAATGATACTAGAATCACACCAGAATGAACACTTTGATTACTGAGAGCAATGTTCACTTGCCTCTTCAAGGTGGAAACCTCCAATAGAGCAGAGCTCTATTGCAATAATATCCAAGAAAAAACTTCTCATACCCTTGACTCCTATTTATACTAAATATGTCTATCAAAATAACAATCTAGAGGAAGATCCTTCTAGAAGTGAAAGCTTATATTAGGTCTTCTTACATTGGACTTATTCTTCCTTATTGCTAGGCCTTATTAATATTGACCTTTATTACATGGAAATAAATTATTCTACCTACGTGAGGGGTTAGGTCCCTGACAAAAAGTGTATGATTGAAGTATTAGCCTTGTCTACAATATTGTGCCGTATTGTCCAAATCAATCTCCAAATGCCCACAATAAATCTACCAACATAACAAAAAACCTAATTTGGCATGTTTTGACCAAAATACACACCCAAGCCTCATTAAATCTCCAATTTTTAGTTTTCAAATTGCTAAGTTTTCCTTACATAGTTCCTCCCATATTTACATTGTTAGATTTCCAACTTCAGGGAAAAATATTATCGTTTTACAAAAAAAACTACAAAAATATTGAATTTCACAAAGTGTAAATCAAGTTTGAGTGCCTCACAAAAATGAATGAAGGGCATTAAAAGCACATGTTGGAGAAAAAAATTTCTAGGATGAATTAAACACATTTCCTAACAAGGGCCTAGATTACATATTTCCAAGATCCATGTCTATCAACATATGTTTTTCTTTGATTTTTCATTTTTCATGAAATGCACTAAAATGCATGTAGAGGGGAGGTTAAGGACTTAAATGAGTTTTTGAAAATTAGTATGGATTATTGATGAGATAACACATTACTATACTACATTTCTTACCTTATGAACTACTTCTCAAATTAATCATTGTGCTTGTTTTTAGTAAAAGTATGGCTATATTACAATGTTTCATGTCATGCATGCAACTATTATATGCATTTTTTGATGGATACTATAGATCACAAGCCCTTTCCATTAGAAGTTGTGGCACAAGCACTTGCTATAGTTGTTCAACCTGAAGAATGAAGATGAACTAAACCATGCAAAAGATGATCTAGATATGTTTCAACAAAAGCTATTTTTCATGGATATTGGGCATAAGAACAAGAGAGGGATTTGAAATCTTGGGATGAAGAATAGAAAAGGGCTTTGAAAGCTAAAGAAAAATGTCAAACAACACAAACAAAAACTAGAATAAAAAAAAGGATTTGTATAGACTAAAAATAAATAACAAGCCAAGAGGAGATGAATCACCCAATGATAATTTTAGTGAGTTCTTATCAAATGATAGACATTTAATTTATGAACTTTGAGCTCACTCAACTATGAATTATGTTATTGGCAATGTCCTGGATTTTGATATAGTTGATTCTCTTATAAAATGAGAGAATGGTTAATAAGAAATTGTTTCATATAAAACTATTGTGGATAGTCACATGGGAAACCTAGAGGTGGCATGCTTAGAGCCTTGTGTTGATGATCAAAATATTTAAATTGTTTGTGCAAATGATTCATGGACCACACACATAATCAATATTATTCTTGCACATATGGTTTTTGTAGATGAATAACGTAAGATTTTCTTATTCTTGGACTTATGGCCTTTGTAGATGAATAATGTAATATTTTGATACACCATCCCTCATTATTTGAACTAAATTTCAATTGTGTTAGGTTTAATTTTATCTTGTGAGAATGAGATTCCAATGGAATCATTAAAAGAGCGTTTTATATTGTATCTAATTTGGATTTGAATCCATCATTGAATGATGGTTGTTTTGTGAAGATTGATGGTAAAAAATTAATTTTCTTGGATGGGATTCATTACATACCACAAATCTATGATTTAACCATCAATTCAAGCATGTATGTCTACATATATTATGAAAATATAGATGATTTTTCTAGAGAGGAATAATTGTCCCATCCCATATTTTGTTGAAGTGTTGGACTATTTAGTCAATGTTTCCTTTGATAAAACATTCAATTGGGTGAGAATATTGGAAGGTAAAGAGCATGATATTGGTAGAGGCTACCAAACCCAACACATGTGCATTTGCATAAGCAAGATGTGTTTTACAAATGGAAAACATTGTTGATACTATTACATATCATGAATGGTATGTATTTCTCAATACTTTAATTTTTTATTAACTATTATTTTTTATATGAAATTACATTCATAATGTGTGATGTTAATTGTATGGTTATTCATTATAGGAACAATCATTGTTTTTTATCAATAACCCAATCGAAGATGGTTTCCAAACACTTGAGAAGGGGATTTGTTCTTTTGTTTTTTTTTCCATGAATAATGGAGATCATACTGTGTTTCAAATTCTTGTAACAAAAGACAATAACAAATTTGTTGTTGTCAAATTACTCGCCTCTAGGGAATATGGAAGTACAGATGAAATAAGGTCTTCTTATCTTGGCATTTTGTGGCCACATCAAGAATCATCACAACATTTAGCTTATCTCATACAAAGTGTAAAATCACTTAAAATCTTAAAATGCAATACACAGTGACACATATGTGGAGATTCCATGTTCATGAGAAAGTTGGGGAAAAGATTGAACTTATTGTTATGTATTCTATACATCCTAGGATTGTGAAGAAGAATGATTCATTGGAGTTCACTATGGAAGGATATAAAAATATTAATAAGGTTGTTCTCTATACATGGAAAACATTTCTAGATTGGTTCTAGCCAACTTCATATTCAAGTCAACAATTAGTATAACTTGCTAGTAAATGGTGAGTGGGAAAAAATTCAAATTTTGTTATTTGTACAATAGCATAAAACCTCCTCTTTTTGTATATTTATCTTGGGATACCTACCAATGGGATCATGTGCATTATTGTTATGGATCAGGATTGAGGATTGGATTACCCAATTTGAAGTTGTATACAATAACCTTTGAATTTATTGTTGTGTATTCTATACATCCTAGGATTGTGAAGAAGATGAATCCATTGGATTTCACTATGGAAGGATATAAAAAATTTAATAAGGTTGTTTTTTGTACATGGAAAACATTTCTAGATTGGTTCTAGCTAACTTCGTATTCAAGTCAACAATTAGTAAAACTTGCTAGTAAATGGTGAGTGGGACAAAATTCATTTTTTATTTATTTGTACAATAGCATAAAATATCTTGTTTTTGTAGATTTATCTTGGGATACCCTCCAATAGGATCATGTGCATTATTGTTATGGATTAGGATTGACGATTGGAGTACCCAATTTGGAGTTGTATACAATAACCTTTGCATTCAAAATTTGTTATTATTATATGAAGATCATAGTCATTTTGTTCATTTGCTTGAGATATGTGTTTATGTATTTCTAGTTGTATTGGCATTGCTATGTCTTATGCTATTTAAGTCTAGAAAAGGGAAAACTACCTTAACAATCATTCTTGCATCATTATAAACTTAATCCTATGTGTACATATGACATGGAGTCCTTGTTGGAATTACAAGTTAAATTTTAAACTCATTTAGTTACAAAATGCACATTATATATCCCTAATTTTATATAGACTCAATAAAATGCAACCCCTTCCCTAAATATACACACCTAAAGGGTTGGTATGCAAAGTTGACATGTGATATTCCAAGGAACATCATTTGACATGCTTAGAATGCATGCAAAGTGCTCAAAATGCTGAGTGTTTACTTAAAGAACTTAATTCTATGTGTAAACAAGGTACCCAAAACAATATGGCATGGCTATGTAAAATGCATCCCAAACCTCACAAATGCACTCCAAATGAAATATGAAAATATCTAGATGTACTATCTTTGATGGCGAACCTTCCTACATTTTCAGAATTAACACTATAGTGCCTAAATACACTATATAGAGATGAAAAAATGAATTTTTCCTTGCTTTTGTCAATTCAAGAACTGCACACAAGTTTTTAGAAAGAAAATAAAAAAATGCACACCCAAGAAAAATATGCATGCCATGTATGAAATAAAGCACGAAAATGATGTATTTTAATGTTCTTGATCTTCCCACATGCTTAGATTTCATTTCATTGACCTAAAAATGTATGTTGTTCAAAAATGAAAAATATTTTGCTAGTAACAAGAAATATAGTCCGGGTTGTAATACTCCACTAGTAAGGAAACAACAAGGAATCATGATTGGGTGTGGATTTCCTTAGGTTTAGCAGCTTCTCTACAACTAAACGCTTGCTAATGGTTTGCGAAAGTTGCTCCTATGGCCTCTGGTTCGGGGGGAGGAGCCCCCTCACAACCCCCACCCCCTCCACTGGATATCACTGCGTTCCATACCCTCATATCCTCCTATTTGAAATTTGCAAAAGGGCCTTCCTCACATTTTGTTAAAAATCTTGATGAGATCCTGAAGGTCCCAGTGCATCCCTCTTCCTCTCGTCTATTTTCCCTTCGGCTGGGGGAAAATGTCTTAATTGGTCAATTTATGAGTCTCTGGCCTTCTCCAAGAGAAATGAAGCAATGACTAGAGTAGAATTGGAAGAAAATGATAAAGGGGGAAATGTCCTTGACATTATGTGGTAAGGGATTCTATGCCTTTCTTTTTGAAAATCAAGCAGACAGAGATTTGATTTTTATAAATGGTCCCTATTTCATGGGATCAAGAGGAATGTATATGAACAAATGGACCCCAGATTTCAGCCCAGAAAATGATATCCCTTCAATAGTCCCTTTTTGGTTTCACTTTCCCTTCCTCCCTCTCCATTGCTGGAGTGATGAAACCCTAAAAAATATCAGGAATGCCCTGGGTAAATTCATCGATCGTGTCAAACCATGTGATGGTCTCCAATCTTGTGCCCACTTGTGTGTCAAAGTAGATCTAGAAAAAGGTCTGCCAGAGGCAATCCAACTTACCCTAGATGGGTGGTCCTGCATTCAAACAGTCAACTACGAGAAAATTTCATTCAAATGCAAAGCATGCCATGAGTATGGCCACTTCAAAAAAAAATTCCCCAAAGAAAACACAGAGCAACCCAAAGCCAAAGAACAAGAACAATGGAAGTTATCCAAAAGGAAGAAAACCACCAACAAATCAGGTCCTCAACTACAAGACAGAAGAGAAATCCCCAGGCCATCTTCTCCACTTAAGGAGAAATCTCCGATGACGAGAAATAATGAAGAAGAAAGTAGTAAAAATGGATATGAAGTGTTGGAAAATATGGAGGCATAAACATTTAACTCAAAAGAATCTTCAGAGGATGTACAAGGCCAATATGACCTTGAATCAGAACCCACATCAAAGCTCATTGATCCATATCTCTCTCTTCATGGGGATCTAGCACTAGAGGATGAAATCTTGGAGGACTTGGGGGAAGACCTAGACCAGGAAATCCCCAAAAGCCCCAAAACCTCGAAAGCGGGAAGGAAAACAAATAGGAACAAGAGGGAAAAAGAAGCAAATCAAGACAAAGAATTGGGAATCCAACCTACGTTGGAAGAATTTCTAAAAAATATGGGAAATCTGGGAAAGCACCCACATCCAAAAGACATACTCAACCCACAAAAGGGGGGGAAACCAAAAATGATAATAAGTAATGAAGGTAGTCTCCCTGAATTGTAGGGGATTGGGGCAAAAGGAAAAAAAGGAATCCATGGGAAAATTAATCAAAATAGAAAAACCCCAAATTCTCCTAATCCAGGAGTCCAAAATGCAAGGGACAAAGGCCCTACGAGAAATGAAATAGATTTGGAAAACAAGAAACTATGCAACCCAAAATGAAAGAAGAGTGTCGAGTGGAATCTGTACAATTTGGAACACCACAGTTTTCAAGGAAGAACAAAGACTAGAATCATCTCAATGGATCCTAATCCAACTAAAGAATCTGTCCAAAGGTAACATCTTTCTCATTTTTAATATTTATATGCCTAACAACTATTGGGAAAAATTTGAATGCTGGGAATCTCTTATGAGAATCAAAGAAGTCAGCTTCGAACAAAATTGCATCGTAGTTGGTGACTTCAATACTACTCTTCATCAAAAGGGAAAAAAAGGAGGATCTATCGTAAGAGAACCTTTCAGAGAATGCATGGAGGATCTGGTTTCTAAGATGGATTTGTTTTATGTTCAGCCTAACAAAGGAAAATTTACTTAGAGTAATAAACGATCAGGATTGGGCAACATAGCAACAAGACTAGACCATTTCCTGATTCATAGTTCTCTTCTCTCTTTCCTGGTCAAAATCTCCTCCCATATAATCCCCTAAGGTATCTTCGACCATCATCCAATAGCTCTCTCCTTTGATAAAGAATAATACCTCATCCCCATCCCTTTTAAGTTCAATCCCCTCTGGATGGAATCCTTGGATTTCCTCCCCCTACTTTCCTCTGCGTGGTTGAATAGAGTGGATGAGACCTCGATCTAAATATGGGAAGAAAATATCAAAAGAACTAAGGACTCTATAAAAGAATGGATAAAAGAGTCCCCTCAAAAACCCAAGGAAGATGCATAAAAACATAAAAAGCAGCTAGCACATTTTCAAGAAGAAATGGAGACTAAAGTCATCAACAATAGCCATATTATGCAGGAGAAAGAATACTTCCAAAATTATATGAAATCTCTTCACAATGAAGAAAAAGAATGGAGACTGAAATATCGAGCCCTTTGGCTTCAAGCAAGAGACAAAAATACCTCCTTCTTTCATAAGCAATCCAAAGCCTGACAATACAGGAACAATGCGAAGGAAATAAAGGCTCAATCAAGGACTTCAATAAACTCCTTTGAGGAGATTAAAAAAGGTAGCAACCTCTCATTTCAAGAAGCTCTACACCAAGGAAGGAGAAGACAACCAAGAAAAAAGTAAACATTTCACTGAACATATCCCACATTTGATAAACAAAGAGGACAACAAAGAGCTAAGCAAGAAGGTCACAGTGGAAGAAGTAAAATTTGTTTTGAATCAGTTTGATCCAGACAAAGCCCCAGGACCAGATGGTTTTACTCTTCATTTCTACAAAATATGTTGGCTAATCATGAAAAAAGACCTTATTCCTATGATAAGATATGTCCAAAAAAACAATAGAATGGGAGGTGCAATCAATACCTCCTTCTTAGCATTAATCCCCAAGGACAAAAACACCAACACCTTTGACATATTTCACCCTATCTCTCTTTGCAACGTTTCTTACAAACTTTTGGCTAAAATTATAGCAAACAGACTAAAGCACTTACTCGCACAACTCATTTTTCCAAATCAAGGGGGATTCGTGTAAAAAAGACAGATATGGGACAACATCATTCTGGTCGAGGAAGTGATTCACTCCAGCTTCAACAACAAAGAAAAAGGCATGGTTATTAAAATAGACATGGCTAATGCTTTTGATCAGGTTAAGCATAGTTTCCTTTTTGAAGTTATAATGAAATTTGGATTCAACCCCCCTTTTATTCCCTAGATTGGAGCATGTATCTCCACCCCATGGATAACCCCCCTAATAAATGGAAGGCATGCTCCTTTCTTCCAAGCCACAAGAGGATTATGACAGGGATTCCCACTCTCCCCAATGTTGTATGTCCTCATGGAATAATCTCTAAACAAAAGGCTAGAACATGAGAGAATATATGTCAATATCCCAGGCTTGAAGATAGCAAGGGGAGTAAGAAGAATAAATAATTCCCAGTTCGTCGATGACACTCTTTTGCTAGGAGGATCCTCTCAAACTATGGAAACCCAATTCAAACTGGTTCTTGATCTGTACAAAGAATCTTTAGGAGGAGTCATAAATAAAAAAAAAATCCAAATTTATTCTTGGAACATTAAAGCAAGTATCCTAACATGAATCGAAAATATTTTACAATTCCCCTTCTCTATTGATTGGAAATTCTTCAAGTATTTAGGCACCCCTATCAGCCTAAATTCCCTACCTGGAAAGCTTGGCAAGTAATCCTTCAAAATATCAAAGATCAATTCGAAATTTGGGGAGCAACATGGTTGAACCCAACAAGCAGAGTGGTGCTTGTAAGATCAATATTATCCTCCTTTCCAATATTCCAATTCTCATATCTCCTCACTCCAATAGGGATAAAAAAGGCAATGACTATTCTGATATGAAAATTCCTCTAGCAAGGGGGAAAATAAAATGAAAAAAAATTCCATATGGTCAACTGATCCACAATTTGTGCCCCAAAAGAAAATGGAGGGATTGGAATTTGTGATCTGGAAAAAATAAATATAGCCCTGGGTGAAAAAATTCTATGGAGACTGGTCTCGGATGGAAACAACTGGTGGAAGAAAGCAATATGTAACAAATACCTCTCAAGAAATCGAAAAAGAAGTCTGTATGTTGTCACAACTCAACAACCAAGGTCTCCTATCTAGAAAATACTTCGCGCCTCCATCTCGCTCATAAGAAACCATCTCTTTTGGAGCCCAAGGAATGGAAAAGAAATTAGGATCTGGTATGACCTCTATTCTGACTCGGGAATCCTTTCTAGTATCTCTTCATTGGAATCATTCTGAGCCTGGCTATCTTCCCAGGGGAACACTCTCATCTACGATATCTTGGAGTGGAACAATAACGGTTCTTGGAAAGGTTGGAAATTTGGATAAGTCCCTCCTAATTTGCTCAATGACTCACACCTTTTCCTCATGAAAATAAATGGCTTTGCCTCGATACACCTCCATCAAAAGGACATAAAAGGATGGGGTGCTACAGGTTACACATTGCGGGAAGGTTATAAAATTCTCCTCTCCCAATCCCAACTTCTAGAAAAGTCAACCATTTGGAAGGAGATTTGGAGTGCAGACAGACTTCCCAAGATCAACATTTTCGGCTGGAAGTTAGCACATAAAAAATTATTAATAGGGGAGAATCTGACAAAAGAGGATTCGTAGGGACCTTCATATGTGCCCTGTGCAATCCAAATTCAAAAACCACTGAGCATCTCTTTGTGAATTGCAATTTTTCTAAATAGGTTCTACATATAGTCTACATTGAATTATCCCAACAAATCTCCTAGCCACATCTTTCTGAACTTTGATTGGAAAATGGAGCAAAGCATATAAACTTATCCAAATTACCGACATTTCACTGCACCTGGAAGGCTTCAATAAAATTCATCTGTTGGAAAATCTAATTGGCTAGTAATAAACTTATCTTTAAAGAGAAAAAATATACCCCTTCCTTCGTAGCCATTCTTGTGCTAGGAAAAATGGGTGAATTCCTTTCCTCATGAAGATTCAAATTGATTACAGACAAGTTCTTGGAAAAAGAAGAAGAAAAGTGGCTGACAAAAGTGAACCTCACTTCCCTCCACTCTACAAATTCTCCACTCAAATCAAGCTAGCAGATTCAATTATCCCACCATGAGTATAATCTATGGTTATCGTCACAAGAAGGAAACATTTTGTGATTTGATGGAGCATCAAAGGGAAACCCAAGGGAGGAAAGTGCAGGAGGGGTGTTGTACATCCCTAGAGGACAAAGGTGGCTAGATTTTTTCTGGAACTTGGGTATAAATTCTAACAATATGGCAAGGCATAAGCATATGTGTTGTACCAAGGAGTGTTATTAGTCCAAGAACATTAGCTAAATCATATCACAATTGTAAGAGACTCAAAAAGTATAATTCAACATTTTGTCTTGGGAACCAACCCAAAAAATACCAATCTTCAAAGAATTGTAGACTGGATCAAGCTACTCTTGTCTCCCATACATGTAAATTTCATCCACATCCTCCCCAAAAATAATAAAGCAGTAGACAAAATGGAAAACCAAGCAATTGTTTTGACCCCTAGACATATGAAATCTCAAGGGCGGGTCCTCTTCACAACTCCTCCCTAATAACTCAACGCTTCGTCAATGTTTTTCCACCTAGCTCTAGGATCCATGCAACCTGACACCTGGAGGGATTATGCAAAATGGGAAATATTTTCAAGGGGAAAGGTCATACTCACAATCTCTCCTAGTTCGTGGGAAATCACAGGACATGCCCCTCAGTCGTGTCCACGAAAAATTTTGGCATCCCCACGAAGCACAAATTACACCACAACATTAAGCCAGCCACTTCTCCACTTGCTTCGAAGACAATTGAAAATATTCTCATCATGAAATCTAGCATGGAAACATAGGTAGTACATGCCACCTCAATTTATGAAAGAAATGTGACCGTGGGAGCTTGAGAAGATGCTTGCATTCATGCATGAAGGTAACTTCTTCCCATGTTAAATATGATAGCTCGATTCTTCTCCACCACTATCGCCAATTATCTCTCCATTTCATGTATTCAATAATTTTGATTCTTTATAGAGAAAGGGGTGAGAAATATCTACAAAGTCTATTGATCAAGAAGGAGACATGAGGGTATGGTCTCTCAGGGAATCCAAGAGATCACAATTTGAATTTCATTTCCAATTTGAAATTAGCATAGATTACAACGTCATGGCTCACGAGAATGCCCAAAAAAAATCTCAAGTGAACAGGGAGGAAGAGTTGGTGGATGACAACTTCACCACCTCATAATGACTCTCGCTCAAAATTGACTCTCACAGCTCAACTCTTTCTTTCACTCTGGAAACACTAGCTCAACATCGGGCACTCATCAGACAATTGTAGGATGAAGTAGATTACATGCATCGTCATGGGGAGGTAATGGAAGCCAGGCTGGACTTGTGATATCCAAGCTCCACAGTCCAGATTCAGAACAATGAAGTAGGTAGCAGACCAGGTGTTAGTCCTTAACCTTGTTTTTTACTAATCAGGTGTCCTTAATCCCTGTTCTACCCATTTTTCATGATTTTTGTTAAACTTTGTTTTTTCCCTTATTGGCTTGAAAGCTTGTTTTCATTATTTTATGCACATTTTAAATGTTTTTAAGTTTTTAAAAGTTAGGATATGATATAAAAGCATTTCGATCACATCACTTGTCCTTTCCTTCATTTAAATTTTCAAATTTATCAAAGTGGAAAGGGCGCTACAAGAATAACACTATTCTTGCATCGCCAGGAATAATGATAGTTCTGCATGCACCACCTTCCTGAGACTGTGTTTTAACGCTCGAAATCATTTCTAGAGGATCTACATATCTCTGTATGATCTATTTCAGGTTGTGATTCTCATGATGACAGCTATCTCGAAGGATCGGGTTGTACTAGCCACCTTGACATCAAATCAACATGCCTGATTATTATTCCATATGAATGAAATCGTAATCTTCCTATTTTTAGTATGTCTATCATTCTATACATGCTTTGCAGGTAAATTGTGAAGACCCCATCGTTACGACTACAATCAACGCAAGCAAGTGAAATTTTTTTTCTTTTTTTGAAGTAGGAAGGCAACAACGACAACAGTTAAACAACGCAACTTAATGACAAACACAAAAAACGTAGATCAGGCAACAAACAACAACGAATCATCACAATAGCACCTCAGGAAATTGGAGGAAACATACGATAATCCAAGATGAAATATAAACGACTACCCGCCCGACAAAAGAAAGACAACGCATACCAACTAAAGGACAACATCAACCAACCTGACAGAACGACTTTGATGACCAGTAACTGGAAACCTCTATGATGCGCAAACCAAATGTGTTAAGGAGTTACAACCAAATGCCAACATCAATTACAAGGAACAACACCCACATCGGGAAGCACAAACTCCAGGCAGTTTATCATTCGCCTCTATCCGTCAGGGCGCACGATGATCCCCTCATCAGGAATCATACCATCACCAGACGATAGGCATGACAATAATCATGGCGCAACATAACATAATGGGACCCTTAACCCAAGCTAAATCCAACATCCTAGGAGACCAAATTAATTGACAAGAAGACTATACCCACACACTCAAGCAACAAGTCGACAAGACACAAGATGCCATCACTGAAAATTAAACTGCACAGCCAACTGAAGGATTTTTATTTTCTCAAAAGGCACCCTTTTAGGAAGTCTCCCACACTGTAAAGCAGACTAAATGAATAATATCTAAAATTTCATGTGCACGGATATTCCATTTTCATTCTCTATAGTAGAATGTTATTGAAGGCTAGCTTACTCATAAGTGATATAAGAAATTAGTACTTACATTTTGTTACCAAAAAAACATTTACCATCATAAACACAGTAAGGTAATATATTAAGAAACTTAGTTCTATTAATCGATGCATGGATGGATATCTACCACCATATCAATTGAAATATAATAAGCATAAATGAAAGGTCAGTTTGTTGACTACTTTATATTCCCTTGGCTCGATTGTCAAGCCTGCTGAACAACTTAGTTCTACTGATCGATGCATTGATGGAATCTCTACCTAAAATAGCATGTATTTTATTTTTTTGTTGTTGTGGGAGCCCTTGATTAAAAACCAGAATATTATTTATGGGTAACATCAACAAGCATTCAATAAAAAAATATTAAATAAATATGTATATATTATAAGATATATTCTCAGAAAATGTTGTCCATAAATCTACGTATTGTTCATAAATATAAATATTAAGAATGCTTGTCAACTCAAATTCTGCTGATTCAGTCATTGACTGAATATATACCCACGTACTGTTCATAAATCTAATTAATAATACTGGCCAACTCAAATTTGCTGATTCAATCATTGGCGAAATATCTACCCAAAATCAACTAAATATATTAAGCGTCAACGAACAGTCAGTTGCAGACCACGTGATGTTCCCTTAGCCCAATTATTAATCTTGTTGGGAAGCTCAGTTCTGCTGATTGACCTATTGATGAAAATTAATGTCTATCATACATGATAGCACTGCCATCATAATCAAAACGCAGATATAAAATCTAGAGACGATAACGTAGGTGTAACATTAAAGAAAAACATAGACCCAAATATATATTTGTAGATCTATCTAAACTCAAGCCAAAGAATTAAAATATCGCAGGCATACCATTAAAGAAAAACACAAACTTAATTAACTTCGCAGATGTATCTAGATTCAAGCCATTGCATTAAAATAACGCACACTACTACATATTGAAAAAATTGCGACGACTACTTGCGACGAAAGTACTCTTTAGTCGCAAAATTCAAGAGAAAAAGTTCAATTTTTCAATTTTGATCTAAATCCACCCTGTATTCGTCGCTCTATTGACGGAATCAAACTTTCGTTTGTTTTGCGATGATAATCAAGATGGTGTACCACTGTCTCAATTTCGACAAACTTGTATTTTCGTCGCAAGAGCGACGCGCACTATTAACTGTTACACTTTTTGATACTATCCATATTGACCATTATACATTTTAACAAAGTCTAAATTGATAGTCAAAGTTCGTCGCAAGAGTGACGAACTTTGACTTGACTATTATATTTGTTCTCGTCTTTGACAAAGTGACCTAAATATAAAAAATAAATAAGTAAAGAAAAGGAAATATTTAGGTCACGGTCGTCACAACTGCGATGATGGTGACGTAAATTGACCTATAAATATTTGACGATTTAAATATGTTACGACAATCTTGCTATAACAACGACAATTCCAAAAGGGTATTTTCGTGCAGAAGTTGTGCAGAAGAATGTCGCAGAATATAGTTAGAGGTGGGAAAAAAAGTAAAGTGGGTGAAAAGGGTGATGGTAGATGTTATTGCCCTTGCCAAAAATGTTGCCTCATACATCCCGTAAGAATTTTAATAGCAACAACTACAAAACACTGTAGGAAATATGGGAACATTGATGGCAGATTGAATGAATATCGTCCCATGGTAATTAGCTATATATTCATTAACTTTTTTTATTTTGTCAATTTTACATAAAATTATATATATGTATATATATTGTTTGAATGTTTTTTATGGTATACACTAATTTTGCATGATTGTTTTTAATTATAAAGTTAGAGTTGCCCTCTAACTTTCCACAGAATATTGCACCAAGTATTAGTAGAAATGATGTACAAGCTAAGAAACATCATGACCAAGCAAATGAGGATCTCATGGAAGAAGATGATGGGACAAATCAAGTTAATGATCCCATAGAAGAAGATGATGGGACAAATCAAATGATCCAAGATTTGTTTTCGCAGCTGGATGAGAATGGGGACAATGCTGGTATTTATGATGAATCTCTATTAGAAAAGGAAAATAAACGACTTTATGAAGGATCAAGAGAAAATCTTCTCTCCGCTACATTGCTGCTAGTGAACTTAAAGGTTATGAATAATTTGTCGAACACTTGTATGACACAGATCCTAAGGTATGTAATATGTTTCATCTCATATTATACATAAATGTTGATTTTTTTCTATTTGTTTTTAGTGTTAATTAATGTGTAAAATAAGAATGCAATTTTTACGAATAATATTCTTACATTAACTAGTTATTTATTATGTTGTAGATTGTTAGGTGAATTTTTGTTACCATTGTCAAATATTTTACCTCACACATATTGAGGTTTGCATGACATTATGGAAGACATTGGAATGGATTATCAAACTATAAATGCATGTCATAATGACCATATTATATATTATGGACAACATGCTTCGAAAACAAAATGTTCGCAATGTCTTATCAATAGATATCGAATCGATCAAGTAACAAAAAGGGTGCCTCAAAAGGTTCTTCGTCATATTCCCATAATTACACGTTTGCAGTGACTGTTCAGGTGTGAAAGTATCGCACAATTTATGGATCACCATGCATGTAACAAAAGTGTAGATGGTGTTCTTCGAATGCCTGCCGATGGTTCTGGATTTAGGGAAATTGAGGAAAAATTGATAGATTTCAAAGATGAACCTCATAATGTTAGGCTTTCATTGGTAGCTTATGGTGTTAATCCATTTAGAGAGCTTAGGTCTATTTACTCAATGTGGCCTATTTTTTTTATCAACAATAACATTCCTCCTTGGATGACAAGATGATTTTATGGGCTAAATTTTGCTCATGGGCTAATTTTCCATGGTTTTTCGAAAAACGAGATTCGCTATTTTAAAAATTATTCGCCCAAATTCTATAGGATAAAATTATTTTACCTTAAAAATCGCCAAAATTTTATAAAAAATATATAAAATCCTTATAAATTTTAATATTTTTACAAAAATATCGCCAAATATTTATAGTTGGCATATGAAGGATTAGTAAGATTCGCAAAGGTTTCGACATTTTAAAACAAATTCCCATCCTTAAAATCACCCCTATTGGATGTCAATACAGAGGGAGCACATAATGTTGACAATGATTGTTCCAGGTATTTGCTTACATTAATTTTTTGAATGTAACATTTTCATTTGTTTCATTTTTTGCATTATATCTTTTGTTTATTTATTTAATTATATATATTACATGATATCATTCCTATAGTAATTATGTGTAATTTCAAACAATTAGGTAAGTACCAGGTTAAATATACGAATGTATATATCGAGCTTCTTATCGACGAGCTACTAAAGTTATGGGATGACATCACAATGTATGTCATATGTAAACCAATTGGGGAGAAGAAATTTAAATTCAATGGAATACTTTTATGGACAATTCATGATGCCCCTGGATTAACACATTTTTGTGGTATGTAGAATTCTAATATTTCTCTTTAATACTATATAAATTTTTAATGTTATCATGGTGCATGTTTAATTTTTAAATAATCTCATCGTATAATTGACATTAATCCATTTGTTGTAGGTCTTCAAACAAATGGTAAATTTGCATGTCCAGATTGTGGCCCTAAGATGAAGTATTGTCATTCAAAAAGTTTAGGAAATATGGTGTTTAATGAGTATAGACACCTTCTTCCTAAGAACCATAGGTATCGTACTACTGAAAAACATCTTTTCAATGGGAAAGAAGAGACTGGTTTAAAACCACGAAGAATGACACCTCACCTATGGAGGTTGGAATATAATAGAAATCATCAAGGTATTCAATTTGATAATGTATCGTAGATCATGTAATGTTTATTTTAATCATTGAATTTATTTTACCGTATTTGATAATTATTTTTGTGATTTCTTTTATGCTTCATGAAGGCCGCAATCATCATAGAGGTATTGATAATGGGCTTCCATGAGGAATGGAATGTTATCCCGCTCAATTCATGAGGTTACCCTACTATGATGAGCTAAAAATAGCTCATTTGTTTGATACAATGCATATCGGGAAGAATGTGACTGAAACGTTATGGAGAATCATAGATGGTAGGAGGGACAACGAAAAAATTGTCAAAATTTGTACTAACATTCAGGAAGCCAATCATGCAATGCAAAGTGTGATCCAATATTCAAATAGATCAGATGGAGTACTAGACCGAAATAACCTTCCATGGTTATTAACAGAGCAATAAAGCAATGATGTAAAAGAGGTCATTCAAATAATTAAATTTCCCACAATTTTTGCTTCAAACATAAATAATATCTTAACGAAGAAAGGTGAATTTGGTGGGGTAAAAACACATGATTGACATACCTTCATTAAGGTAATAATTTTGGTATACATATTTATATATATTGGCCTTATACATCTTTTATTTTTTTATATTTTTTCTTGTCTACTTTGGTCAAAACAAATAACAATTCATTTTTTTGTTACAATATGTTCTACCGCTATCTCTCCCAAATGACTTTGACAACAACATCAAACAAGTTATATATGATCTTGGAAAATACATGAGGTAAGTAGTTGTGATTTATATACAAAATTTTCTTTCAAATTATTGTTGTACTTAATGACACGTGTTTTACTTGTAATGTAATATATTATATTATGTTATGTTGAAACATGTTATTTTCTTGTGCCATGATCTCATGATGGTTGTCACTGAAAGAAATCCATGAAGATGATATAAAGTATTGGAAGAGAGAAATTCCTCATCTAATGTGTGAAATGCAAAAGTATATACCTCCAATATTTTTCAATGCACAAGAACACTATGTCATACACCAAGTTGAGGAGATTGAAATTTGCGGACCTGTTCACACAAGGTCAATGTGGATGGTGGAGAGGCACTTGAAATCATTGAAGACATTGGTTAGACAAAGAGCACGTCTTGAGGGTTCTATGGTGGAGGGATATATGGTATATCAAGCCATGGTGTATATTAGTCAGTATCTTCCTAAATTAGCAACACTAACTATGCATGCAGTGGATTGCATTTGGGATGTGAACTCCATCAAAAAATTTGAAGATCAAGAGCATCTATTGGGGCAAGGTAGAATGAAACAAATGAGAGGTAATATATTAATAATTGTGAAACTTTATATTAATAATACATATAAAGTTTCATTTTTTGTGTATATGATCATACTCATTAATATATTAATATAATTTATTTTATAAATTATTAATATTTATAATTACCTGCATACTGGACGTTATAACTAATATTTAATATTGGTGAATTATGATTTTTTGATTCAGTTGCTCAAGAGTGGGATGCACTGCATTTATACATTGCAAATAATCTTGAATGGATGAATGTATGGATTGAAATATGTAAACAACATAATGGAGGTAGGCTATCGTGGCAACAACTATCTAAATTGGTTAGAGAAGCTTGTTGTAATGGAGATTCCAATCTTACATAGAAGGAAATTGATTTAGCATATGGTTTGAAAGATGGACAGGTAAGCAAATTCACCCATTTTATTCAGTTATTTTATATTATATTAATGTGACTACATGTGTACTGCATTTTTCAGATACTTTTGAAGTCATATAAACATATGTTAATTTATTAATTGACAATGCATCTTTTACATATCTGACATATTGCAGTTGAAACACCACAAGGCTATGTGGTGCAATGGTCATAAATTTCACATCAAACAAT
>JASDQU010010784.1:110316-123739 GCA_032191745.1 Picea mariana | reverse complement strand
ATATAATGTACATCTAATTGTCTTATAAAATTATTACATGACATCATGAATTTCTTTTATTGTTCTTTTGTGCTTTCCAGGTCTTAAGTAATTCATCCATCTCCATGTCTTTGTTTACTGGGTTCTCTTCAACAACTGATGTTGTTTCAGTCCTTTCATGTCGAGTACATCTGGTCTCATACCCACGGTGTGGATGTTGCTGTGAGGGGCCATCACCTACAAAAATCAAAAATATTAAATTTATATGGCCAATTTTTAAATATCATTGTAGTACTTCATTAATATTAAAAAAAAACTCTGCAATGTAATTATTTACCTGGTCCTCTAGTTGGCACCGTTGGAATGGCTGTCGGCCTATTCACCTGATCTTCAGGTCAAGGAGGATCAACTATGACATTCTCTGCCATTGAAACATCAAAATTTATAAGTACAAAATTTATAAGTACAAAATTATTAAGTATATGATTAATATATAGACATTTTACCATCATGGGCCTTAGTCACAGGAACATTTTCGGGCTGCACCTCACTGGGATGGGGCTGCTGGGGAGCACCATGATATTCTGGCTGCGTTGCACTATCAATGCTATGTTGTACAGTACTAATGGTTTCGTTGATAGTATTGCTCCTCTGATTAAAACAAAGTAAGACATTAAATTATGGATGATATCAAACATTTACGTTTTTTATAAGTAAGGAAAGGTTAATGTCGACTAATTTTTATTTGCCTTATCCCACAAATTGGATCTTGGGGTCTGCCCCATTATTTTCCTACGATCAACCACAACTTTATAACCGTACTTGTAACCAAGTTGGAGGTCTTCCTCTGTGGTTTCAGTTCCGAATTCGTCGCCCTGCATTGCATAAGGGTATGGTTTTTTAATGTTTTTGGCTGCAATTACCTAAAATTTGTAAGGTGATAAAAATAATATTCTTAAGATGTTTGGGTACTTACGATTCATTATTGTAACCTCGAGTATCTGCCCTGGCCTAGCTTGTGTTGGCCATGTTTGGGAATCCTTGCTTTGGTTGCCTTTGAAGTGTCAGGCAACCTATCATCAAAATTTTCAAGTATGTTATATATAACCACACTTTTATTTAGATCTAAAGAAAAATAAAGCTGGTATTGAAATCAAAATATTGTAATTTACATTGGTGTATCAGTTATTTGTTCTCTTGATTTTTTCAAAATCTTCTCTTTTTCATCATCAATGATCGCCTTCCACTCCCTCTCTAGAATTGAGGGAGGATGCTCATACCTACGATTTTTTTCCAAGATTCATCTATAAACATCCCGTGCATATTTTAAATATTCACCTACTGCAGAGGTGACTGTTTTTTTATTGAATGTGTCTACTCCAAAGAGGCATTCAAGATAATCCATAAGTTCCTTTTGAGGTTGGAATTCTGACAATTCCACCTCATGCGTAAGGTTTCCCCAAAAATTATCAAGGGCTTTCTCTCTAGGTGCCTATAAAAAAGGTTGTTTCCTACACACAAAAACATATGATCATTAATTTAAAATTAATAATCTAGATGATTTATGTATGAGAAGGACAACATTAAATGATTAAAATATGAAATAAAACTACCTGGGATTCTTGATTGTTTTAATGGAAGTCCATTATCGTCGACCAAAAATGTGCATGAAAGGGTCCTCATGCTTGTCACACGGCTAGCTCCAGGAAATGCAACCATGTCAACCACATCACCATGAGCCTCATTTCTTCCACCATCTCTAGACTTTGATCGAGGTGTGAATGTCTGGCAGTGTGTGTCATGGCTCCTATCTAAATTAGGTGTGGAATATGGAGAAGTAAATAGTACTCTAGAAACTGTATGACCATCTGCATTAGGAATCTGTAGCGTCTCTGTAGTGCCACTACTACCAACATTGAGCTGAACAGGATCCAAAAATGACTTTATAAAAAAGAAAATGTTTTTTCGTGAGATAATGTAAAAGTTAAAGAGAAAAGTATCATAATTGAACATATGAGTACATTAAAAAAACACACTTTAAATTATGGTTATTATCTTATATGTGTTAAGTTGTGACATAAGGAGCTCGATCTTTGCTTTGACGTTAGAAGTTTGATCTGGACGATCTAAGAAGCTAGCAAGTTCCTTGTTCGCTTTAATGATCTTTTTTTTATTAAGACCATCGGATCAATGGATGAATAAAACCCCTCCTCATTGGTGGAATCATGATAAACATGGCCTATGGACTACATATAATTTCAACAAAAACAATGTTATTTCAATAAAATTATATAATCAAATAATAAAAATAACGTAAAATGAAAGTGGAAATTGATAATCATTTACATGTTCCGTGGTTGGTCCTTTTCCACGATCATCCTGCCACATTATAATATAATTAGAACCCCCAAATATTTAAAAAATTGTTAAGGATAACAAAAAAACAATGTTAAAGATAATATTTACAACAATGTTAAAGATAATAAAAAAATATAATACAATAAGTAGAGGTTTCTTAAAGAGGTGTTGCATAAGAACCTGCACACTATTAGTCAATTTTTCTATTCGATTCAAATGGTAATCCACTAATAACTCATCCCAAAGAGCTATCTTTTTTATTGTGCACGGGACTACCAGATTCTCTTCACGTCCCTCATATATGTAATTCAGTTGTTTGTTTGTTGTTCCGGGTCATGTGTTGTTTATAAACCCTGCGATATTGTTGGAAGCTTTAGGCCTTCCATCAATATAGATAGACCCTCCCTTATTTTTATCCTTTTTTATTAGTTGTATATAATTTGAGGCGATTTCATATCTCCACACACTTTGCATGTATCGGACCAGTCGCATCCAATCATTATAATTGTAACACAGTCCGACATAGTCCATCAATTCAGTTACTGTATTGTATTTTACAATTATTCCATCCATGGAAAATAACCCCAATCCATGCAAGGAGGATGGTGCAATGCGATATGTCGTATTGTTGACAACGAAGTCAACATCTATAGGAGGTAGTTCCTTAGGTACCCATTGTTTCACCAGATGCTTATACCTGAGTGGAACCTCTATGTCTCCTATGCTCTCATCATCATAAGAGCATGATCCTCCTTCGGTAAGAAAAAATTTCATGCGTCTACAAAATTTTATTCTGACTTTTTCACCTATGATCTTTGTTTGCTTATCATATCTACTAGATGCATTCGCATTTCCCACTATTTGTCATAATCTTTCCTCACTTGACAAAGAAATATCTAAGGGGTATATGTTTGGTTGTACCTTCAATTGCATGTGCACGTGTTGTTAGTTAGTAGTTCATCATCATCCTAGTTCTAAATTACAAACTTTTTTTTCTATATTCAAATTTCTAAATAATTTTTTTTATATCCTTTGTTTTGGATGCACAATTAGACTAGGGTGCAATTACCAATATTAGTGGTCAACCACCTAATTTAATGTGATATACCTCTTGATTTTGGACATATGAAATACATAAGGATTTCAAAGTAAGATACAACATTCATTTACATGATCTAGGTTCCTATTCATGCCCCCCTTCATTGGACCAAAAGAAATATTGGGAGCAAGAAAAGGGAAGGATGCACTTTTGTGTAAAACCCCTCAAATAAAACCTGGAAGGAAAGAAAACAATATGTACTCATATTTGACAAGACAAAAAGAATATGTTAATGAATCCATATAAATTTTAAGAAAATTGGATAAAGAAGAATAATTTGAAGGCTCTAGATGAATTTTTGGATCCATCAAGTGAGGAAGAATCCATATCAAGGATGATAGAATTGATTACTATATTGGATGCATCATGTTGTCATTGGATGTGAAGAATGCTACTTGTTAGTTACCTTAATTTACCACCTCATCACTTGTTCAATGTGTCATGCCACCATTGGATGTGAATAATGCCAAATTTCAACTATCCTTATTGCCACCTCATCATCTAGTCCCTATTTCAAGTTGTCATTAGATGTGAAGAAGGATTAAGGGGTGAAGATGGGCGGATTAGTTATATCTAGTTACCACTTGGTCCACATGTCGTGTTTTCATTGGATGTACATTGTGAAGAATGACACAAACTAATGCTTAAAGATCCTAAGCCAAAAACACATCTTGATCTAGAATCTCTAGCAGAAGTTGTTGTGAACCTCAACAAAGATCCTGAAGGGTACACAGATCGAAGAAATTCCATTTTTGCAATTTTGAAAACGACTTCAAAGACTTGCAGTTTTGGCAGCTTAACCAAATTTGAAAAAGTATTGTTAGATGTCGAATCCTAGGACTTTCGGCAGCTTATCCTACTTTGTTTCAAGCACGTAAGCTACCGAAAGCACATACATAGGCAAAACGTTAGTCTTTTTGCTCAGATCGAATATTTTTTCTTCCAAATCATTCGAGGAAGGTTTCAAATGAATTATAACTTTAAAATGGATAAAGATCATCTTCTTTTTCAGGGTTTAGTGGTGAATACGAAGGATAAAAGGCTAAAAAATTATCATATTTTTGGTTGAATATTTTCCCAGGTGCCAGAAAAGGATCTCGAGTTTCCTTGTCATCACCCAGAAGATTGTTGAAGATGTTAAAGATTGTTGAGGTTTATAGTGAGGTTTATATGGACTCATAGTCCTACGTGTTTGGACTCCTAGCCCTACGGTCTTAGAAGACACAAGGTTTATGTTGAAAAAAACTATATTTGAGGTGAAGACCGTAGATGAGATTTACATAAATGGCACTTAAATAGTTCTTTGTAGAGTTGAATTCAAAAAAAAAGTTCCCAAATGTGAACAAAATCCTCACCAAAAATCCTATGACTAATACTTAAACAAATAAATCAAATGTCTTTTCTTTCAAGAGCTAGGATGGGACTCATATGCACCTAGAACAATAGGGAAATCCTAAAGACATAAAAGGAGGAAAGTTAGTTAATACCTAGTTTTCATTGTGCAATCACATATGAAAAATGCAAGGTAAAACTCAAGAAGGAGACATAAAGGAAGGGAAAGTCATAGAGGGATCTTACAAAATTGAGAGGAGGAAAAAATGTTGGAATATGAACTCTTCTCCTTTCCAAGAACTTTGATTAAATGAAACTTCATAATGCCATGATTGTTTCATTAAACCTAATTGTCATAACTACTTCAAGAGGATTTTGAGGATACTTCTATATATTTATTGACCCAAACTTTTATATAATAGTTTATTCCCTTACTCTAAGTGAAAACATTTCACTTTCAATCCCATTCAAATTTGTATAGGAACACAACTGAACAACAATTACTTTAACAACATTTACTTTAACAACAATATAGGAACACAATTGAACACCTTGGAGTTTGCATGAAGGTTTCATTTGGCATGTGTGGGTTTGTTCAACCATCCACTAAATTGGAGAGGACATTGGAATGATTTAAGGAGGGTGATTCCACCTTGTTGGCTTCACATTTGACATATTAGAGCTGATTTATAGGAGGTTGTCCATTTTTTAGGGTTACATTCATCACTTGTGAAGCCATCTTCACCTTGAAGAGACATGTGTCCACTTGGAAGGGGATTGTGAGTCCTTTTTTACATGTTTGATTAGGACATATCATTCACCTCCAAGTGGAATTTGGTCACCATGAATAAGTTAGTTTTTAACCAAGAATGGGTCTCAAGGTCTAACCAAGCTCAAGGGAGGGAAATAAGGGACTTGTTCCCTAAGTGAAAATTATTAGGACTTGTTCCCTAAGTGAACATTCTTAGGCTTAACATTCTTAGAGTGGATAAGGTAGTTGTGTTAATATTTCCTTTCGTTAAGTGAGAGTGAGAAAAAATGCATAGTGTTGGTCTCTTGGAAAAAAGTAGCAATTCCCAAATCACAAGAAAGATGGGGTCTCAAGAATATCTTTTTTTTCTTAAAGTATTTAGTTGATAAAAATGTTTGGAGTCTCCTCCAAGGTACCAAATTATGTGTGCATGTCATTAAGGATAAATACATAGCTCCAGACTTAGTGGAGGACTAGGTAATAATTCATGTTAAAAAATACCAAAATTCCTCGGTTATTTGAAAACCAATTATCACATCATTCCCCCTGATTGGAAATTTCCTAGTATGGCATGTTGGAAAGGGAGATAATGTCCAATTAGGGTTGGAATTGTGGGTAGGAATCATAGAATCCATCAATTTACCTATTCCCCTCATTCAATAAATAGATCATAGAGGCTTCAACACTCTGAGGAAAATTGCAAAAGAACCCATTTAAACCTGTAGTTGGAAATAAATATATCTCTCTTAGAGAGAGTTTGGTCTTAGGGAGGATCATGTAGAAATATTGAAGGACTTCATAATAATCCTTAAAAATATTCTTTATAAGACTTGGTGAGGAGGAGGATCAACTTGTATGGTATTTTAATCCTTGTTTCTTCAACAGTTTATTGAATGGGGAACTGAAAGATCACAAGTTGTTTTTCTCCTTCTTCAGCCATGGTATGATGAGTTTAATATTATTGACTATGCCCAATGTCTTGGTCAGCAAAGGGATTCACAAAAATACATAATCCTTCTTGATTTAACTCAAAAAATTCTTTGATGATTAATTGGATTGTTGCTACATAGTCATCTTGTTGCTATCCTTGCTCACTTGTACATGTTTTAGTCACACCAAAAATATGTTTTCTTGATAAAAAAAAAATGAAATATATCTATAGGTTGATTCAAATGAAGAAACAT
Organism: Picea mariana; assembly: GCA_032191745.1. Lineage (NCBI taxonomy): Eukaryota > Viridiplantae > Streptophyta > Pinopsida > Pinales > Pinaceae > Picea > Picea mariana. The sequence continues at coordinate 117,036 of JASDQU010010784.1, read as the reverse complement.
ATCAATTTTTCCGTCATTGTTGGTGATCCCCTGAGCATCTATGTCTCTTCTAAGGGTGGTCGAGTCTCCTCTGTTGCTTTCACTATAGTGTAGGGCCTCCTTGTCTCTTTGTTAGGCTGGACTGTCAAATTTTGTTGTGGTGTAGGGCCTCCTTATCTAGACTGCGCAGGGGTTCTCTCCTCCCTCTCGATGATTGAGCATATTCCTTATAAATAGGCGTATGCAATATGTAGGTCTCCACTACATGGGGGTTCTCTCCTCCATATCACTCTCCTCCCTCTCCTAGGCTCAAATGGCATGATTTCAGGGGTTTCGCTCCACTGCACAGGGGTTCTCTCCTCCCTCTCACTCTCAGCCTCTCTCTTGTTGAGCTCGAATGGTGGGGTTTCGCTCTGCTAGTAGATTGGAATGACGGTGTTTTGGGGATTTGTCTCTGCTAGTATATGGGCGTGACTAGATCACCCATGAATGCTTCTATAGTTTTGTTGTGTCATGTGAATGGGCACGGGCTCATTATGCAATTTGAAATTTGTTTTTTTCTTTGCTATTTTATTTGAAATTTGTTTTTTTTTTTATGTTTTGATATATTCAATGTTTTTAATATATATCAATTATATATTATTTAATATAATATATATAATTGATATATATAATAATAAGAATAAGAATCTATTATTTTCTAAACAAATAAATAAACACTTCAACAAAAAAATCAAGCCATGCAAAACAAGATTGTGTAATTAGAAAAGAAAAATCAACAACACAAATTCAGAGTTGGATAATGAAACCATTAGGAGGATTTTTGGTTAACTTGTAGCCTTGTACATGGCCATTGGTCCCTAGAATATGACATATAGGTCCTAAATTATTTATATAGAACCACAAAAAAATTCATGACACGAGGTCTCACTTCAATGTATTTGGCCTAATATTTGGACATGAGTGTCATTTATATGTTTTTCATACTACATATGGGTCTCAGGGCCTTGACCATGGTTGTAGTAGGGAAACACTCCTTAATACCTTAACCATGGTCAAGGGAGGGAAACAACAACTCAAGCCCCAAACATATAATATCTAGCTCAAGCACCATGAACAAGTCCTCAGGTCACCACACAAGACTATGGATGGGTCACAAGACCTTAGATATCATCAAAGAATGAAAACAAGTGACTTATAGTATTGTTGAAGATTTTGAAGCTAATAAAGAGCCTTGAACAAGTCCTCAAACCAACATAACAAAAAATTGGACTTTAAGAGGGATATAGGAATCATGATTAGGTTTTGTACATTGAAAATGGGTGTAGGGGCATAAACATGGCAAGTTGGAAACAATGGCCTAAAGCCCTAACTAAACCTTCTCGAGCTCACGAACCACCATCTAAAGAGTATGGTATCTCACATTCTCAATGAAAGTTTGACTATGTTGAAACAATACAAAATATTCATTAAAATCTAAATGGTAAAATTAAGAAAACCCAAAAAGATTTAGAGATTTGATCTATAATTCCAATACATTGTAGTCTTGATCTATCAATTTCACAATCACATCCCTTACTACTGATGTGATGAAATAATTGGCACATAAGAAACATTGACATATTTTCTTGGATAAGAGCTTGATGTGTCTATATTTTCCTTTGTGATAGTAAGGTTGTTGTCATCATTCATGGTATGTTATGAAACTATCCTATTGATATTCTAACATCCCTTTGTATATTTTATTTGGCTTTGTGATAGTAAGGTTGTTGTCATCATTGATGGCATGTTATGAAACTATCCTATTGATATTCTAACATCCCTTTGTATATTTTATTTGTCTTTTGAGCTTGCCATTTTATATTTATTGAATTGAAGAATAGTCATTACTAGAATGAATCCTCACTTTTATACTCTTCCCTTACTATCTTTGTCGAATTGAAGAATAGTCATTATTGGAACAAATTATAATCTTCCCTTACTATCTTTGTCGAATTGAAAATTAGTTTTTTCATAACATGTTTGTTATTTTTTCCTTAGTACACATCATGTTATGAAATTTGTAATTTGTTTGTGATATTGTTAAAAACTATTTCTTAAAATACATGATGGGTTGCATCACAATATTTCAAATGTTTTTTCATACTAATTGTGTAAAAAGAAACGCTTTTAACAATATGATTACTTATTTATAAACTTTTAATCATTTGTATGACTAAAATTTTCCTAATTACAACGTGAATCCTAGATTTTAATAAAGATGGAAGTAATTGACATTTTCTTGCATTAGTTTTTTATTCAAAATACTATTTAATAATTTTGTATAATTGATAATTAATAGTTTGGTTAGATATCTTACCTTCAAAGAATTCTAGGTCATTTTCACCATGGCACTTGAATGTGTTTAGGAGTGTTGTGGTGCATTTCCAAGTTTATGTAAGGGTGTTGGACTCATAAATTCTCATGTATGAAAATGAAATGCAAGAAATTCTCATGTATTGTTTGAGGAATGTATAATTTTTCAAGAAGAGATTGAACCAGAGGAACCTCCTCTTGGAAAATTTGTGAACCATTTCCCTCTCTAATTTCATCATCACTGTAATTATATCCAATCAAAATAACCATCATTTACTCATCAAGGATTTGGAATGGCCTATAGTAAAATCCTAGATGATTTTCCTATCGTGATGGATTAGAAAGGATCATACCATTTATTGATTTATCAATTTGAATGGAATCTAATCAAAACCTTCAATTCACCATACCTAGCCTTGTATTTTCTCTTCTTTTAATGTCTTTTTGACTAGGTTGCACTGTCCTCAAAGGATTTCTTGATTTATTACATATGCTCCCCATCTTTCCCATTCAATTGGTTTGGAGTAGTCTAGAATATGAAAGTTGAGGTATCTTCCATATCCTAAACCTTTTTTGTTCCTGTTGAATTTCAATTCTTCACATGGTCTTACAATTATTTTGGAAAAATCATGCTTCACATGTTTGATTCCATACATGCATGAATGTTTTCCTTTATCAATTAATCCATCATTATCACATTTTGTTTCTATAACCTTTCAAATTGTTGGATAGAATCATATAAAGAGTCATGTAACTAATTAATTTTTTATTGACATTTTGCAAATGTTTTCCTCATTTACCCATTTTTAGATATTCAATTGTATCATGCTCACTTAATTTATGTCTTGCTTTCTTGAACTTGTCACCAACAACCTTAGGGTGTTAGGTGCTATTGATCATGCACCAAAAATAGTTATTATATAATGATTTGACTTTGATGTATCTCACTTGAAGACTATTGTGAAAAGACAATGACCTCCTTTGTAAGATACCAGATGTAATAAATATGAAGATTAGAAATAAAATTCTAGGAATGGCAGAATAACAGTAATATAACCAGCATAATCTCCACAATAATACAGAAATAATATGAGAACAACAACTGAAATAGCACTTTGATTCAGAAAGCAATGTTCACAGGCCTCTTTGAGGGGGCAACCTCCAGTCGAGCAACACTCTGTTACAATAATCTCCCAGCTAGGTTTTTCATACCCTCGACCCTTATTTATACTAAATACGTCTATTAAGAGAAGCATCTAGAGGAAGATCCTTCTAGAAGCGGAAGCTTCTATTAGGTATTTTTACATCTGCCTTATTCTATTTTATTGAAAGGCCTTATTAATATTGACCTTTATTACATCTGAATACATTGATCTACCTATGTGCGGGTTAGGACCTTAACATGTCCGCCGCCTTAAAAACAACCTTGTCCTCAAGGCTTGAGGTGTGGAAACTGCTGCAGAATGGTAGCTAGTTCCCAAGTGGCATCTGCTAGAGTCATATATTTCCACTGTACTAGCACTTCCTTCATGGTTCTCTAATGCAGGCGACGCTCACACTGGTCCAAAACTACTTCTGGCTGTAGCTAAATGGATCCTTCTTTAGCTAACTCAGGAAGGTTGGTTTGAATTTGGCACTTGGTTCCAATCACCTTCTTCAAGCATGAAACATGAAAAACAGGATGTAGCTTCGACTAACTGGGAAGAGCTAACTGATATGTGACTTGTCCCACACGCTTGAGAACTGTGTAAGGGCCATAAAATTTGGGTGCTAGCTTCTGACAATGCTCATCCTTGAGGGAAGTTTTCTTATACGGTTGCATTCTCAAAAACACCTGATCCCCTTCTGCAAATTGACGTTTAGAGTGACCTTGATCTACTTGTTGCTTCATTTGATTATGTGCCATGACTAAGTTCTCTTTACGGGTACCAAGGATATCCTCTCGGACTGTAAGTGTTTGGTCAACCACTTGAACCTTCGAGGTACCCAGTAAGTATGAGAGAACTGAAGGTGGCTTTTGTCCATATACCGCTTCAAAAGGAGTCATGCGAGTGGTTGTATTGTATGTAGTGTTGTACCACCATTCAGATAGGGGTAACCATTGAGCCCACTGGTGTTTTTTTTCAGAGGCAAAGCACCTCAGATATGTTTCCAAACATTTTTTTCTGACTGACCATCCATCTGGGGATGATAAGTTGAGCTGAGATGCAATTGTCTGCCTTGTAGCTTAAACAATTCTTGCCAAAAATTGCTTGTGAAAGTTGGGTCACGATCATAAACAATAGATTGCAGCATGCCATGAAGCTTGAAGACCTGGTCCATGAAAATTTGAGCCACCGTGGATGCATTAAATGGGTGCTAAAGAGCGCAAAAATGAGCATACTTGGAAAGGTGATCCACCACCACCATTATGACTGATTTATTCCCTGATTTGGGTAAGCCTGTAATAAAGTCCATAGAGATATCCTTCCAAATAGTAGGGGTAATCTTAAGCGGTTGGAGAGTGCCCAAAGATTTGACTATTTCTCCCTTGTTGCGTTGACACACCTCACATTCAACGACAAACTTACTGATGTCCTATTTCATACCATCCTAGAAAAAAGAATGTTTGACCCGATCATGTGTTTTGGTGAACCCTGAGTGCCCCATTGTGGGTGTAACATGAAGCTCAGAAAGTACTGTGGATTTGAGCTTGGATTGTTTACTTAAATACAAGCAACCTTTGTATCGAAGCTCATCCTAGAGCCAGGAGTACCCTGGGGAAGCCGAAACCTTGTTCTGCAATTGTTGGATCAGATGTGAACTTTTGGGATTGTGAAGCCATTCATGGCGCACAACTTCGAGCCAATCAAGTACAATGAAGGAAAGAGAAAAAAGGGATCCTTCGTCTTCATATTTTCGGGATAGTGCATCTGCCACGACATTGTCTTTGCCCTTCTTGTAAATGATCTCATAATCATATCCAAAGAGCTTAGTCACCCATTTGTTTTTCTCCTGGGAGGAAATGTGTTGTTCTAGAAAGTACTTGAGGCTTTGATGGTCGGTCTTAATTTGGAAGTGTTGCCCCAAGAGATAAGGATGCCACAGCTCAATGGCATGCAGAATTTCCAACATTTCCTTTTCATAAATGGGTTTGTCCAGATTCCTTTTAGACAGTTGCTTGCTGGTGAAGGCCAAAGGTCGACCCTCTTGCATAAGGACAATGCCAATTCCTTTACCTGAGGTGTCACATTCCAACACAAAGGTCTTTGTGAAATCAGGAAGGGCCAGAACCAAAGTGGTGCACATGGCCATCTTCAAGGTTTGAAAAGCTTGAGCAGCTACTGGAGTCCAAGTGAAAGAGTTGTTTTTGAGGAGAGCCGTGAGAGGGGATGCAATCTTTCTATAGTTCTTAACAAAATTGCGATAATACCCTGTTAGGCCCAAAAATCCATGCAATATTTTGAGAGTCTTTGGGTGCGGCCAGTATTGCATAGCTTCAATCTTTTTCGAGTCCACCCTGACGCCATCCTTTCCCACTAGATGACCCAAGTATTCTACTTCTGAGGCACCAAAAGCACATTTGGATTGTTTAAGGAAAAGTTGGTTCTGAGAGAGTAGGCGAAGAACTTGATCCAAATGAGTAGGATGGTATGTCCAGGTTTTGTTGTAGATGAGGATATCATCAAAGAAAACTAAGACAAAATGACGGAGAAAAGGGCGGAAGACATGGTTCATGAGGCTCTGTAAGGTGGAGGGGGCATTACACAAGCCAAAGGGCATGACCAAAAACTCATAGTGGCCCTCATGAGTGCAAAAGGTTGTCTTGGGAATGTTGGCCTCTTTCATACGTATCTGGTAATATCTCGAGAGAAGATCAAGTTTCGTAAAGAACTGGGCACCACTCAATTCATCCAGTAGGTGAATGGAAAATTTGTCTTTGATGGTCAATTTGTTGAGAGCACGGAAGTTAGGACACATTCTCCAATAACCTTCTTTCTTCAGTACCATGACAACTGGAGACGAGTAAGGGATGGTACTAGGATGGATAATGCCTACAATAAGGAGTTCCTGGACCATTTTCTCAATTTCATTTTTTTGTGCAAAGGGGTGGCGATATGGATAGATATTGGGGGGAAGGCTTCTTGGGACAAGGGGAATGGAATGATCATGAACACCGCGGGAAGGAGGGATTCCTTGGGGAGCGGAAAATACCATTTGATGTTTAGAAAGGAGGGCTTGGAGGTCTTGGGGCACTGGGGGTGTCTCTGTGGCTTGTATGGCATGGAGTTGGGAAATGACACCAGAATAACCTTTTTTGAGCAGCTTTTGCATGCGATGAGAACTGATGACCTCAAGTGAACCAACAATGCTACCTTGGAATTTATATTGGTGGCCTTCGTGGTC
>JASDQU010010784.1:85015-98905 GCA_032191745.1 Picea mariana | reverse complement strand
TATCCTTATTGCCACCTCATCATCTAGTCCCTATTTCAAGTTGTCATTAGATGTGAAGAAGGATTAAGGGGAAAAGATGGGTGGATTAGTTAGCTCTGGTTACCACTTGGTCCACATGTCGTGTTTTCATTGGATGTGCATTGTGAAGAATGCCACAAACTAATGCTTAAAGATCCTAAGCCAAAAACACATCCTAATCTAGAATCTCTAGCAGAAGTTGTTGTGAACCTCAACAAAGATCCTGAAGGGTACACAGATCGAAGAAATTCCATTTTTTGCAATTTTGAAAACGACTTCAAAGACCTTCAGTTTTGGCAGCTTAACCAAATTTGAAAAACCATTGACTTTCGGCAGCTTATCCTACTTTGTTTCGGGCACGTAAGCTGCCGAAAGCACAGACATAGGCAAAACGTTAGTCTTTTTGCTCAGATCGAATATTTTTGCTGCCAAATCATTCGAGGAAGGTTTCAACTGAATTATAACTTTAAAATGGATAAATATCATCCTCTTTTTCAGGGTTTAGTGGTGAATACGAAGGATAAAAGGATAAAAAATTATCCTATTTTTGGTTGAAGATTTTCCTAGGTGCCAGAAAAGGATCTCGAGTTTCCTTATCATCACCCAGAAGACTGTTGAAGATGTCGAAGATTGTTGAGGTTTATAGTGAGGTTTATATGGACTCATAGTCCTACGTGTTTGGACTCCTATCCCTACATGTCTTAGAAGACACAAGGTTTATGTTGAAAAAAACTATATTTGAGGTGAAGACCGTAGATGAGATTTACATAAATGGCACTTAAATAGTTCTTTGTAGGGTTGAATTCAAAAAAAATGTTCCCAAATGTGAACAAAATCCTCAACAAAAATCCTATGACTAATACTTAAACAAATAAATCAAATGTCTTTTCTTTCAAGAGCTAGGATCGGACTCATATGCACCTAGAACAATAGGGAAATCCTAAAGACATAAAAGGAGGAAAGTTAGTCAATACCTAGTTTTCATTGTGCAATCACATATGAAAAATGCAAGGTAAAACTCAAGAAGGAGACATAAAGGAAGGGAAAGTCATAGAGGTATCTTACAAAATTGAGAGGAGGAAAAAATGTTGGAATATGAACTCTTCTCCTTTCCAAGAACTTTGATTAAATGAAACTTCAAAATGCCATGATTGTTTCATTAAACCTAATTGTCATAACTACTTCAAGAGGATTTTGAGGATACTTCTATAGATTTATTGACCCAAACTTTTATACAATAGTTTATGCCCTTACTCTAAGTGAAAACATTTCACTTTCAATCCCACTCAAAGTTCTATAGGAACACAATTGAACAACAATTACTTTAACAACATTTACTTTAACAACAATTACTTTAACAACAATATAAGAACACAACTGAACACCTTGGAGTTTGCATGAAGGTTTCATTTGGCATGTGTGGGTTTGTTCAACCATCCATTGAATTGGAGAGGACATTGGAATGATTTAAGGAGGGTGATTACACCTTGTTGGCTTCACATTTGACATATTAGAGCTGATTTAGAGGAGGTTGTCCATTTTTTAGGGTTACATTCATCACTTGTGAAGCCATCTTCACCTTGAAAATCCATGTGTCCACTTGGAAGGGGATTGTGAGTCCTTTTTTACATGTTTGATTAGGACATATCATTCACTTCCAAGTGGAATTTGGGCACAATGAATAAGTTAGTTTTGAACCAAGAATGGGTCTCAAGGTCTAACCAAGCTCAAGGGAGGGAAACAAGGGACTTGTTCCCTAAGTGAAAATTCTTAGGCTTAACATTATTAGAGTGGATAAGGTAGTTATGTTAATATTTCCTTTCGTTGAGTGAGAGTGAGAAAAAATGCATAGTGTTGGTCTGTTGGAAAAAAGTAGCAATTCCCAAATCACAAGAAAGATGGGGTCTCAAGAATATCTTTTTTTTCTTAAAGTATTTAGTTGATAAAAATGTTTGGAGTCTCCTCCAAGGTACCAAATTATGTGTGCATGTCATAAAGGATAAATACATAGCTCCAGACTTAGTGGAGGACTAGGTAATAATTCATGTTAAAAAATACCAAAATTCCTCGGTTATTTGAAAACAGATTATCACATCATTCCCCCTGATTGGAAATTTCTTGGTATGGCATGTTGGAAAGGGAGATAATGTCCAATTAGGGTTGGAATTGTGGGTAGGAATCATAGAATCCATCAATTTACATATTCCCCTCATTCAATAAATAGATCATAGAGGCTTCAACACTCTGAGGAAAATTGCAAAAGAACCCATTTGAACCTGTAGTTGGCAATAAATATAGCTCTCTTGGAAAGAGTTTGGTCTTAGGGAGGATCGTGTAGAAATATTGAAGGACTTCACAATAATCCTTAAAAGTATTCTTTATAAGACTTGGTGCGGAGGAGGATCAACTTGTATGGTATTTTAATCCTTGTTTCTTCATCAGTTTCTTGAATGGGAAACTGAAAGATCACAAGTTGTTTTTCTCCTTCTTCAACCATGGTATGATGAGTTTAATATTCTTGACTATGCCCAATGTCTTGGTCAGCAAAGGGATTCACAAAAATACATAATCCTTCTTGATTTAACTCAAAAAATTCTTTGATGATTAATTGGATGGTTGCTACATAGTCATCTTGTTTCTATCCTTGCTCACTTGTACATGTTTTAGTCACACCAAAAATATGTTTTCTTGATAATAAAAAAATGAAATATATCTATAGGTTGATTCAAATGAAGAAACATATTGATTTTTCCATCATTGTTGGTGATCCCCTGAGCATCTTTGTCTCTTCTAAGGGTGGTCGGTCTCCTCTATTGCTTGCACTATGGTGTAGGGCCTCCTTATCTAGACTGTGCGGGGGTTCTCTCCTCCATCTCAATGATTGAGTGTATTCCCTATAAATAGGCGTATGCAATATGTAGGTCTCCACTACATGGGGGTTCTCTCCTCCATATCACGCTCCTCCCTCTCATGGGATCAAATGGCATGATTTCAGGGGTTTCGCTCCACTGCACGGGGATTCTCTCCTCCCTCTCACTCTTAGCCTCCCTCTTGTTGAGCTCGAATGGTGGGGTTTTGAGGGGTTTCACTCTGCTAGTAGATTGGAATGATGGGGTTTTGGGGGTTTCTCTCTGCTAGTAGATGGGTGCGACTAGATCACCCATGAATGCTTCTATAGATTTGTTGTGTCATGTGAATGGGCACGGGCTCATTATGCAATTTGAAATTTGTTTTTTTCTTTGCTATTTTATTTGAATTTTTTTTTTTTTTAATGTTTTGATATATTCAATGCTTTTAATATATATCAGTTATATATTATTTAATATAATATATATAATTGATATATATAATAATAATAATAATAATAATCTATTATTTTCTAAACAAATAAATAAACACTTCAACAAAAAAATCAAGCCATGCAAAACAAGATTGTGTAACTAGAAAAGAAAAATCAACAAGACAAATTCAGAGTTGGATAATGAAACCATTGGGAGGATTTTTGGTTAATTTGTAGCCTTGTGCATGGCCATTGGTCCCTAGAATATGACATCTAGGTCCTAAATTATTTATATAGAACCACAAAAAAATTCATGACACGAGGTCTCACTTCAATGTATTTGGCCTAATATTTGGACATGAGTGTCATTTATATGTTTTTCATTCTACATATGGGTCTCGGGGCCTTGACCATGGTTGTAGTAGGGAAAAACGCCTTAATAACTTAACCATGGTCAAGGGAGGGAAACAACAACTCAAGCCCCAAACATATAATATCTAGCTCAAGCACCATGAACAAGTCCTCAGGTCACCACACAAGACCATGGATGGGTCACAAGACCTTGATATCATCAAAGAATGAAAACAAGTGCCTTATAGTATTGTTGAAGATTTTGAAGCTAATCAAGAGCCTTGAACAAGTCCTCAAACCAACATAACAAAAATTTGGACTTTAAGAGGGATATAGGAATCATGATTAGGTTTTGTACATTGAAAATGGGTGTAGGGGCATAAACATGGCAAGTTGGAAACAATGGCCTAAATCCCTAACTAAACCTTCTTGAGCTCATGAACCACCAACTAAAGAGTATGGTATCTCACATTCTCAATGAAAGTTTGACTATGTTGAAACAATACAAAATATTCATTAAAATATAAATGGTAATATTAGGAAAACCCAAAAAGATTTAGAGATTTGATCTATAATGCCAATACATTGTAGTCTTGATCTATCAACCTCGCAATCACATCCCTTACTAATGATGTGATGAAATAATTGGCACATAAGAAACATTGACATATTTTCTTGGATAAGAGCTTGACGTGTCTATATTTTCCTTTGTGATAGTAAGGTTGTTTTCATCATTGATGGTATGTTATGAAACTATCCTATTGATATTATAACATCCCTATTGCACCTCTTCCGTCACCTTGGTGAGAAAAATAGAGGTGCTTGCAAGCTTAGTTGGGTCTATTGAGCAGGATAGCTATAGAGAAAAGAGTTAGAGAAAGAAAACAAAAAACTAGAATTAAGAATTNNNGAAATGCAATAAAAACTAAATTCATGAGCATAGGGACATAGAAACAAAAAGAACCATAAGACCCGTGTCACCAATGTTTGAGGCTGATATATTAGTGAAAACAAAGCACCAAGAAGAAATGGGACAATGAGTCCCTTCTTCCTCCAAGGGAAGGTTCTTGGACCCTCACTAGCTAGCTCTTCTTACAACAAAGAAAAATGGAAAATGGTGATGAAAGAACTCTTTACAAATCCACTCAATGGTGAGGTGGATTTTCCAATGTAATGGTGCCAATATGCTTGTTTCAAGGATGGAGTCCTCAAAACAATAGAGGCAGCATAACATTACTTTGAATTCCTTGAGAAAATGAGGTGCATCCATGTCTTTTTATAGCATTCATTTGGGTTATTGTTTAACTACTTTGTAGTGTGAAAAGAGGCCAATTAGGGAATTATTAGGCCTTTGACCAACCCACCAGTTGGATCCAACCCAGATTTGAGGGTCAAATCGGCTTGGGAGTTGAACCATAAGTGGTTGGGAGGCCGACCACTTCCATAAATGCATCGTTTAGCAGGTGCGCGGCTTTTTGCGCTAACAATCGTGCATCGTGTGCCTGTGCACGATTTCTATGTTCTTGTTCCACGCATGCATGCGCGTGCCCAATGTCTGCAAAGCGTTCTTCAATTTTTCACTACTTTGTATAGTTTTTGACCTTTTTTGAATGTTGTGGTATTAATTCAGGTCCATGGATGACTTCATCACTGTTTGACGATGCTGATTTCTTGTAACCATGTGCAAACGAAATTTTAGTGATAACAGATGCCCCGTGATGGATGAGGTTAGGAGCATACGTATAGCCGAAATCCATCAATGTTTCTTCTACTGAGAATATTGTTGTAAGATAGAGCAATAGTGGGATCGTTTAGAGCAATCCACTGGAAAAAAAAAAGGAACCAGTAGGACCCGACCTTCCATGAGGTGTATAAAATAGAAAACTATGTAAAAACGAGGTGGGCATGCCCCATGCTCATGTTATGTAACTCTAAAAAAGGATGACTGAAGTGTTGGTGTAGACAACTGCAGTGCCCGCGGGGGTGGTTGTGATAAAGGAAGAAGACAATTCTGCAAATGAAGATACCCTAAATAGTAGGCAGTGATCGCGGTAATAAGTGGCAGTGATGATGTGGGCATTGATAGCCCTGCCAAGTTTAGAGGTCTTCGGAAAATGAAAGAACTAACTGCAATAGTCGCAAAGTAAGACCCACCGTAACATGAGAAAGTGTTGGTGTCGAATTATATGGGGGTCAACGATAGTAGGGAGCAATGATGTTTCACCCTGTGTCGTCTGAGATCTCTCATTGAGTGAGTAATGAGAATCAAGATACTGTCACCCTTCTGGAAAACTGTGTTGATGTCGACCAAAAAGGGGACGCGACTACTAGAAGCACATGGCTTCGTGAAATCTACTAGGTGAGGTGAGGAAGTGGCAGAGGTACATGGACGAAGTCAAGATGTGAGAAGACTCAAGACTGCCCTTGGTTGGAGGATGAGAGAAAAAGTGGTTGCAACCGTTCAATGAGGTCGAGTGTCAGGGGGACGACAAGACCGGGGATAAGTTGTACCAGAGCTGGGACAAGGTGAACAAATTCAGAGGGTAGAGGTAAGTGACCTGTAGGGTACTCTAAATATATGGACGATGCCGGCAAGGGAAGATGATAAGTAGTGCTCCAACCAAGGGTGACATGGGTTGCGGCTGGCCAAAAAGAGGGAAGCAAGTCGCCAAAGGTGACGAAAAAAAAGGGTTATGTAACGACTAAATATAAAGGCGTTTGTACAATAAATAACGAATAATTGGGGAGAAATGTACATATACAGAAATGGGTGCCCCAGTGTGATATGGGTGGCCCATGTAGGGCATAATTTGCTTGGAAAACTGATGAAGGGTGGGGGCCCCATTGGTGAGTTTCTGTATGAGGTAGGTGAAATGAAGGTAGGTTTGCAGATGGGCAAACTGATTGTGGATGAAATGGAGGGTTCATGATACTATGGAGGTGCAGTAAAAAAAGAGAATCATGAAGAGATAATCTGGGAGTCCATGTGGGAAAGCTAGCAAAATGAGGAGAAGGAGTATGTGGTTGATTCACGACATGATGAAAGACTATCGGGACTCCCATCCCTAAAGGGTTCTGGAAAACAGCATGAGTGTCAAAAAGTGTCAAAAGGTGCTATGAATGGGACAACTCATGTGGGTAAGAATGCTACCGGGTAACAACACCGAAGATGCAAATGGAGGTGTGGGTATTGTAGAGCCAAGAATGGGGATCCTAGAGGTAAATATCAGAGGGTGTGACTGGAAATGTAAGTGCGATACAGTAGGAAATACTACATGCCAGTGCTGAGTATATACCTAAAGGGGTTGTGCCGATGTATGATAATCAAGTACCTGCACACATGAAAACAAAATACCTAAAGTGAAAAATATCTGAAGAGAATCGAAGATATGAGCATGTATTTGATAAGCGTGAATATGCGCATGCATACCTAACTAGGGTATGAAAAAAAAAAAGGCACCTCAGGGGATTAGGATGAAAAGAGGCCCAGGGACTGCTGTGATGTAGATGATGGGATGTTGATCTCGTGGCTAAAGACGGATTGAAAAATGGACACCGTTGGCTCCCGGAATGGTGAGTGGAAGTTTGGCAATAAGGCCTATATATAGCTGTAGGGCCCACATTTCCACCTCATTTGTACCTGCTACAATAGTGACTGGATGAGCAGTTTTCAGAGAAGATTTGGAGATTTGAGGAGGAAGAGGCACCCATGTGGTGATTAGCGAGTGTCAGGTTAGTGGTCTGATCATCCTGCATAGAAATAGGATTTCATTTTTTGGGCAAGGGTTGTACGGGGGGCCGTACAGAGATATTTAGGGGATATGGGCCCCACATGCGTGAGCGATCCGGTAATAGGTGTGCACATGTCCATGCATGTCCACTGGATATACGTGCATGGGGGCGCAGTAGAGGGGATTTAAGGCGCGCTTTAAGGGCGCACTTGTGGGTTGAATAGGCACGCACAAGTGCGCGTCTGTAGGTTGAACAAACACGCATTTGTGCGCGTCTGTATGGTGAACAGGTGCACTTGGGAGCACGCCTGTGAAGAAAACAAGTGCGCACTGATGCGCACCTGTGTAGTGAATAGGTGCGCACACATGTGCACCTGTCTAGTGAATAGGCGTGCATGTGTGCACGCCTGTGGGTAACAAAACCGTGCCTAGGAGGCAAGGTTGAGGTGTATAAAAACGAGTCTTTTTTATATTGTTGATGGTTTCTTGAGATGATATAGGACTCTGTGTTGTGTCTATAGGTGGATGGTTGTGACGATGCCAGTGGGTTGGCGAGAGTGAGACTAGTCTCAGCTGCGAGACGTCGTGGCCATTGAGGGGCCCGGTGTGTGTGCGAATTTGGCAGCCTATGGGCTGCTAAAGTTCTTTGAGTGCCTGTTGAAATGGGCAAAGGAGTATCTCTTACAGTTCCTGATCCAGATGTGGAGTCCAGAGCTTCACTACTTCCTCGTGCGAGGAGAGCAGATCCCCTGTGGTGGAGGACGTATATTTCTTGACTGGGCTTCCCTTTCGGGGGCTTACGTTTGGCCGACGAGTATTTCTCTTGGGGGCTTACACTGCATGCGAGGATGGTGGAGCAGTTGGACCACTGTCGGTCCATGGATATGGGGGAGTTTTCCTTCGGGTCCATCCTAGTGGCCTGGTTTCTAGAGAGGGTGCCGATGTTGCACCCGAGGATTCTATTGGGTGCGCCTGGGGTGCGAGAGCCACGGTTGAGGTGGTGGTTGACTGTGTTGCTTCGTCATGGTGGTGGAGAAGGTGGCCACTTCTTTTCTGCAGAGGCGGCGCAAGTATGGCGGCAGATGCCACAGGTGATTTTATGTTACCCCTATACCGGGGTGGACTTCCGAGATGATCCGGACACGGTGCTACCTCCAGGGGAGGTTTTTGATCATTCAGGTATGTTCGGTGTTTATGTGTATGTTTTTTCTATTTTGTGTTTGAGATAGCAGTCCATATGTATATCATATAGATGTTGATATTATCTGTTGTTTGTGTGTATGTGCATATGTGGCACCTCGCAGGTGCGAGGTGGAGTTGTAGTCGGCTCGTCGGGAGCTGGAGAGACTATCGTGGGGAGAGAGACATCGGTGTGAGGACGCTGCAGTGCGACCAGCTGAGCCTGAGAGGGCAGCGAGGAGGCACCGGTTTGATGACCCTGGTGCTAGGCCATCACATGCTCCTCCGGCGGCTGCCATAGTGGACTTTGAGGACATCCACCTTCGTCTAGAGACGGTGTTACAGGACGTGCCTGAGGGCATGTGGTCTCACATATAGGATGAGAGTTTCCTGGAGCAGTGTCTGGGGGTTCCGCTGCCATGGTGAGTGATAGTACGATGAGTAGTAGTGGTTGTTGCTATGATGAGCGGACGACTGTCGCTAGGGCAAGAGGGGCCTGTAGGGGGTGGACCACCACCACCTGAGGCAGGTGGTGGTGGGCCACCACCACCTGAGGCAGGTGGTGGTGGGCCGCCACAACCTGAGGCAGGTGGTGGTGGACCACCACCACCTGAGGCAGGTGGTGGTGGGCCGCCACCACCTGAGGCAGGTGGTGGTGGGCCGCCACCACCTGAGGCAGGTGTTGGTGGGCCGCCACCACCTAAGGCAGGTGGTGGTGGCACTTTAGAGGCACCATGAGTGGTGCGTTATGTATTTGATGTATGGATATATTATTTGTATATAGGCTGGTGAGCCCATTTTGTACCGAGGTGCTACATTGGCCTGCGGATACTTGTATTTTTTGTATGTAAACATTCGGATGGCACTGTGGACCTATATATATACATGAGTATACTTTTTGAGATCTATGTGGTGTTTACATGTTTTTGGTTAATGTTTGGATGATGTCTATTCTATGTATATGCTGTCACAGGATTGTGATATGTTTATGTATGTGTAGAGGTAGCTTGATGTGATATATGCCAGTCTAACACAATATTAGCTAGGTTATCCATTATTTGATTCAATTGTCTTGGAATATCTGTAAATGTAATGGAATCAAAATTTCGGGATAAAAGCCTAACCTGCAAGTATTTGCAAAAGAGGCAAGGATCACGGATGCGGTACACATTGTTGAGCTGGAGGACGATTAGTTTAGAGTCAAGAAAGACATGAAGGTGACGAATACGATGATGTTGAACATCGGCCAGGAGGCCAATGACGGCAGTGTATTCGGCTTGGTTGTTGGTTGCTGACCCCAAACATATGCCGCTTGAATGGAGCATTTCATGTGAAGGGGTGTAGAGAGACCAAGTAGCTGAAGCGAGATTTTGCGTCCAACGGCTAGTGTCGTCGGCGTAACCGATGTGGTAGGCTGGTGGAGGAAGCATCTGTCAATAGCACAAAGGATAGTTTAGACGTGAGGGGAGGAGAAAAAGATTAAAAAACTCTAGAAATCGAAAATAACCTAAAGTAGAATGACTACGTTTAAGCGTAAAATTTCTTTAAGTATAACCCATTGACGGGTTCTTCGAGAGAGAGGCCTTCAGGAGAGGCTAGAATATATGTGCCTTTAGTGAGGCAATGTTGAATGATGTATGGGCCATGCCAGAGTGACTCGAATTTTCCATGGCCAAAGGTATCATGAGCGATATTGTATGCCAAGACGAGGTTGCCTTTGTGGAATGAGCGAAGGTTGACATGGCAATCAAAGGTAGCCTTGGTTCATTTTTTAGCTACCTCGTTGTTCTGTAAGGAATATCGATGATCTTCATCTAGAGACTCCAAGTTCAGCAAGCGCTTCTTCATTGGAGCAGTGTCAGACAATAGCTCAATTGTGGTGTGTAAAGTGGGAATTTCGCACTCAATGGGGAGAGTGGCCTCAACCCCATGGACTAAATGAAATGGTGTGAAACTAGTAGTTGTTTTCACAGCCATTCGATAAGCCCATAGCACAGAAAATAACATATGATGCCAATTGGTTTTATGTTTATTAACCATGCATTGTAACATGGTCTTGAGGACTTTGTTAAGTTCCTCGACCTATCCATTCAACTAAGGGTAATATGGTGAGGCAAACTCGTGAGAGAATCCTAACCGAGATGAGATTTCGACGAAGATCTCATTTTCAAAATGATTGCCATGATCGGAAATGAGTTGGAGGGGTACTCCAAAGTGGGATATGACGTGGTTAAAGAAAAAATGTGTTGCAGTGTCAACGGTGTTGTTGAAAGTGGGCATAGCTTCTGCCCATTTGGTGAAGTAATC
Organism: Picea mariana; assembly: GCA_032191745.1. NCBI lineage: Eukaryota > Viridiplantae > Streptophyta > Pinopsida > Pinales > Pinaceae > Picea > Picea mariana. The sequence continues at coordinate 88,039 of JASDQU010010784.1, read as the reverse complement.
AACGACGACAACGATGTATTTGTGAACATTGCTGGAGGGGGGATTACAAGTCATGAAGTCGATGCCCCATTTACAAAAGGGGCCGGCAATAATGACAGGGTGAAGAAGAGTGGGGGGAGCTCGGGCTTTGTTGGCATAAAGCTGACATTGCACACATCGTTTCACGGCATGAATGCAATCATGAAACAAGGTAGGCCAAAAGTAACCGGCTCGGATAATCTTTTGAGCAGTGGATATACCCAAAAGATGCCCCCCACAGGCACCTCTATGGAAGTCATTTAAGACTCTATCGGCCTCATCAATAGTTAGGCATTGACAAAGAATGGTGTCAACGCCCCACCGGTATAGGATGTCTTTGATGAGGAGGTAGCGGGGGGCCTGATGGCGAATACGGCGACGATCATTGCATAAGAGGTGGTTATCGAACTTTTGAGTTTAGAGGTAGACGAGGAGGTCACCGTACCAAGGATCATCCGTAGTGATGTAAAAGAGATGTTCATCGAGAAAGTCGGTGTTGACGAGGGCACTGGTGGTGTCAGAGGGGAGGTTAGTGACAAGTTCGGTGAGAACGAGGGCCTTCTTACTCTTAGGGATTGAGAACTCAAAGTCATACTCCTGAAGGATAACAATCCATCAAGCAAATTTGTTGTTAACTTGCCGATGGCTGAGCAGGTACTGCATAGGGTTGGAATCTGCGATGACCTTTGTGGTGCGAAGCAGAATGTAATGGCGCAGCTTCTGGACTGCGAGGAGGACTGCAAGAGCAAGTTTCTCTTCGTTTTTATACTTCAAGGGTGGCCCTGAGAGGTTTTTACTAATGTAATAAATGACATTTTTATGATTGTCATCTATGAGCTGGACGAGGACGCCGGCTACTAATACAGCTGATGTTGATACGTAGAGAATATAATCGCGATTATAGTTAGGTGCACTAATTAAAGGTGCATTTGAAAGCGCTGCTTTAAGATTTTCAAATGACTGTTGAGCATGGTCGTCCCAGTGAAATGGGATGTCGTGATGTAGTAAGCGAAGGAAACTGTTTGCGCATATGGCGTAATCTGGGAAAAAACATCTAAGAAAGTTAGCTTTGCCCTGTAGACTCTGAAGTTGTCGTAAATTCCAGGGAGGTGGAATTTCAATGATAGCTTGGAATTTGAGGGGATCCATGGTAATACCGCTTTGGGAAACAATAAAACCGAGGAGGCGCCCTGCGGTGACACAGAACACACACTTGAGAGGATTCAAGCGAATGTTGTACTGATGACACCGTTGAAAGATGATTCGTAAATCATCGAGATGCTGGGTGCGTTTCTTGGAGCGAGTTGTGAGGTCGTCCAAGTAGGCGAGGATGATATTAGCTAGATCGTGAAAGATGTACATCATCGCCTGCTGGAAAGTTGCGCTGGCATTCTTTAAGCCGAAAGGCATGACACGATATGAAAAAGTACCCCATAGGGTAGTGAGTGTGGTTTTATACTGATCGACTGGTGGATTTGAATTTGATTATAGCCAGAGAATCCGTCCATAAAGGAGAGAGCCTCGTGGTCGGTGCAGTCATCGATAATTTGATCGATGAAAGGTGTTGGAAAGTTGTCTTTGGGACATGCGTGATTGAGATCGTGAAAGTCTGTGCAAACCCAGATAGTACACTGTTTTTTGTTAATGAGTTCAGGGTTGGAAACCCATGAGGTATAGGCAATGGGGTAAATGAAACCGACAGTGCGTAACTTGTCAATTTCGGCTTTGATAGCCACGGATTTGGATGGATGTAGAGGTCATTGTTTTTGGTGAATTGGTGTAATGTCGGGCCAGGTGTCGATGCGATGTTTGACAATAGACGGATCGAGGCCAGGCATTTCTGTGTATGACCAGTGAAAATATCCCTATATTCCTGGAAGAGGTATTTATATGTGGTGATTTCTTGAGGAGTGCAAGCATCTCCAATGGTGATTTCTTCGACGATGCCATTTTTATTGGAAATGTCGATTTTAATGGTGGGGGAAATGTTGGCCATATTGCCTTCTTCAAAAGCATCAGGGGCAGGAATGGGATTTTTGAACCAGTCGATAGGCCCTGATGGGATAAAATCCTTGGTTTCGACCGCGTAAATGGGGTTTTGGTTAGAAGGAATGGAGGCTTCCTGTGGAGAGAAGAGTGCACGATGGTGTAGCACATCCTAAGGAGAGTCTGGGTGGTTTAACTCTTTGAGTATTTCTTCGTCGCATTGGAAGTGACGGGAATACAAGGGGTCATGAGGAGTGATCTCGGTGACAGTGGTCATGTGGTTTCCCCCTGGTGAAGAAGCAGGGGGAACATTGTCAGGAGATGGTGAGGGTTCACTCGACATAAACCATATATTGGGTGGAGAGTGTCTGTAGGGGAATGGGCGGGAGAGTTGGGGGGGTTGGGGGGTGAATCCTCAGATACGTCATCTAAGAACCATGGAGGTGTTGGGAGTGCCTCAGGTTCGGTAGAAATGACATGAAGAGCCTCCAGTGATGAGGTAATGTCAATTATCACCTTTGCGGGTCGGTGAAGCAGGGTCAATTGACGTTGCCTGTATTCAAGGATCATAGGACACTAGTATGTAAAATGAGCTAATCAATNTGTCAATTATCGCCTCTGTGGGTCGGTGAAGCAGGGCCAATTAACGTTGCCTGTATTCAAGGATCATAGGACACTGGTATGTAAAATGAGCTAATGAATCGCAGAGAGAGCAAGGGCGTCTCATACGTTCATTGACTGAAGTAGTGACATAACGAATGTTAGTGATATTTGTTGAGGAGGACGTGGTGAGGTTGGGGTTGTTCTGGAAGTTCTGGCGTACAGCGGCTAATGTCTGTCGAAAGCGTGGCAGTGCTGGGAAATGATGGGTATAATGGCCATACTCTGAACATATAGCACAAGCGTATTTGGTCCTCAACCCTGTACTACTGGAAGGGTGGGTGGTAGTGGTAGGATTAGCCGTAGTGGCGGGTGTTGTGGGAGTTTGATTGAGGGGGATCAAATTCTGTAATTCAGGTA
>JASDQU010010784.1:69334-80991 GCA_032191745.1 Picea mariana | reverse complement strand
ACAAAAAGTGTGTCAAATGCCTTATTTAGGGAAATATTTATCAGTGGCCTAAAGGAAGAAATCCAAGCCCAAATCCTAATGGCTCACCCCCAGACTTGATTGGAAGTTATTAAATGAACCAATGAAGCACAACAGGTTATCTCCTCCCAAAACAAGAAACCCACCTTTACTCCTTGCCATAGACCCACCAATCCTACTCCTACTACTACTCCTCTCAAGATCCAGACACTAACTCAAGAAGAAATGGTTGAATGCCAACTCAAGGGTCTTTGTTATTCTTGTGAAGTTAAATCGTTGATTTTGCTAAACGCCCTCACTGGTTTCGTTTCTCCCCAAACCCTCAAGTTAATTAGCTACTTTAAGCGTAGGAAATTCATCATCCTAGTTGATAGTGGAAACACCCATAATTTTATTCATCCCCACATTGCCCAAGAAACCAATTGTTATATTTGTGCATTCAACCATAAGCTAAATCCACCCTCAAATCCACCAGAAGTTAAATCATTGATTTCGCTAAATGCCCTCACTGATTTCGTTGCTCCCCAAACCCTCAATTTAATTAGCTACTTTAAGCATAGGAAAGTCATCATCCTAGTTGATAGTGGAAACACCTATAATTTTATTCATCTCCACATTTCCCAAGAAACCAATTTCTATATCTGTGCATTCAACCATTTTCAAATCATGATTGCCAATGGCGATTCCATGAAATGTGGGGGGCATTGTGAAAATGTGTGCCTACAAATTGATAAGTACCACCTGAAATCTCATATGTTTGTTATCGACGTGGGCAGTTGTGACATTGTGCTTGGTGTAGAATGGTTACGCACTCTCGGCCCCATAACCATGGATTTTAAGGACTTAACCATGAAATTACAATAGGAGAGACAACAATATCAATTCCAAGGCATCACAACAGGCTCCCTTGAGATCATCAGTTACTGCCTCATGGAAAAGCTACTCAAAAAATGTCATTCTGGCATTATTTCCCAACTCCATTCCATTCAAGCAGTTGAGACACCCTATGTGCATCCCAACCTCCAATCTATACTCTCCCAACACCAAGTTGTTTTTAACACTCCTCGAGGACTTCCCCCTTCCCATGACATCCCTGATCATTCCATCCCACTTGTACCAGGAAGTCTTCCTCCCAATGTTCACCCTTATCATCATCCCTTTGCCCAAAAAAATGAAATTGAGAAAAATGTTAAAGAGTTGCTAGAAGCGAGTGTTATCCGTCCTAGTACTAGCTCCTATTCTTCTCATGTATTCATGGTACTAAAGAAAGAAGGCACTTGGCGCATGTTTCTTTATTTTCACGCCCTCAACAAACTCACAATCAAACATAAATTTTCCATCCATGTCATTGATGACCTTTTGGATGAATTAAGTGGTGCTCAGTACTTTACCAAACTTTATTTTTGTTCTGGCTACCACCAGATACATATGAAAGAGAAAGACATTCCCAAGATTGAATTTAGAAGTCATGAGGGTCACTATGAGTTATTGGTCATGCCCTTTGGCCTGTGTAATTCCCCCTCCACTTTTCAGAGTCTCATGAATCATGTATTTCATCCTTTCCTCCTTCATTTTGTCTTAGTTTTCTTTGATGATATTCTTATCTATAGTAGAACTTGCAAGCCCATCTTCCCCATGTGGATCAAGTTCTACATCTACTATCTAAGCACAAACTTTTTCTCAAACAATCTAATTGTGCTTTTGGAGCCTCTTAAGTTGAGTACTTGGGTCATATTTTAAGCAAGGATGGTGTAAGGGTGGATCCTAAGAAAATTGAAGCTATGAAGGATTGGCATTTCCCTAAAATTCTTAAAATCTTGTGTGGTTTCCTGGGTTTAACGGGCTATTATCACAAATTTGTTCAGAATTATGGCAAATTCGCAACTCCTCTCACTGTTCTCCTTAAAAAGAATGCTTTCAGTTGGACTCCTGCATTTGATCAATCCTTCCACGCCTTGAAAGAGGATATGTGCATGACTCCTATCCTGGCACTACCAGAATTCACCAAAACTTTTGTCCTAGAATGTGATGCTTCATAGAAAGGAATTGGGGCAGTCCTCATGCAAGATGGACGACCTTTGGCTTTCACTAGAAAACAACTTTTGGAGCGACATTCGGGCCAATCAACATATGAAAAGAAAATGTTGGCTATTATGCATGCAATGGATATCTATTGTCCTTATCTATTGGGGTGATGCTTCCAAATTAAAACTACTCATCATATCCTCAAGTATTTTCTGGAACAAAGAATTCCATCTCCAGAGCAACAAAAATGGGTGACCAAGATGTTTGGATATGATTATGAGATCATTTACAAGAAGGGAAAATAAAATGTGGTTGTTGATGCTATTTCAAGGAAATATGAAGAAGAAGGGTCCCTCTTTTCCCTCTCTTTCTTTGTTGTAGATTGGCTTCAAGTTGTTCACCAAGAATGGTTGCAACACCCCAAACTTTCTATCTTGATCCAACAATTGCAACAGGATTATCAAGCTTCTCTAGGATACTCTTGGCACAATGAAGAGCTCCACTATAAAGGTCACATGTATTTAAGCAAACAGTCGAACCTTAAATCAATTGTGCTCTATGAGCTTCATGCTTCACCCACAATTGGGCGTTCAGGATTTACCAAAACCTATGAAAGGGTCAAACATTCTTTTTTATGGGAATATATGAAAGAGGACATCCGCACCTTTGTGGTTGAGTGTTATACCTATCAACGCAATAAGAGAGAAACAATCAAAGATCCAAACACACTCCAACTGCTCCCAATTCTACCTACTATTTGGATGGATATTTCTATGGACTTCATTGTTGAATTACCTAAATTAGACAATAAGTCAGTCATCATGATTGTAGTAGATCGTCTTTACAAATATGCTCATTTATGTGTTCTTCAACACCCATTCACCGCATCCACAATGGCTAAATTTTTTATGGATAATATCTTCAAACTTCGTGAAATGCCTCATTCTAGTGTCTTCAACCGTGATCCAACTTTCACCAACAATTTTTGGCAAGAATTGTTCTGGCTCCAGGGAACCCAATTGCACCTCAGCACCACTTATCATCCCCAGACTGATGAACAAACCGAAGTTGCTAACAAGTGTTTGGAAACCTATTTGCAGTGTTTTGTGTCCAACTAACAAAATCAGTGGGCTCAATGGATACCCCTAGCTAAATGGTGGTACAACACATCTTGGCATACTATCCCTCACATGACTCCCTTTGAAGCGATCTATGGGAAAAATCCACCGTCAGTTCTCTCATACATGCTAGGTGTTTCCAAGGTTCAAGAGGTTGATAGCACTCTTACAGTCCATGCGGCCATTCTCTATACCCTCAAAGAAAATTTGTTCATGACACATAATCGCATGAAGAAACAAGCAAATCGAGGTCATTCAGAACGTCAATTTGTTGAAGGGGACCAATTGTTTCTTCATCCACAACCTTATAAGCAAACTTCACTCAAAGTTGAACATTTCAAAAACTCACCCCCAAGTTTTATGGTTCTTATACAATTCTCAAACGAGTGGGGCCCATGGCCTACCAATTATCCCTTCCTAGTCACTCTAAGCTCCATCATGTTTTTTTATGTCTCGTGCTTAAATAAAGTGATTGGAAGTAGTGCCATACTCAAACCAGTCCCCCTGAATTGGATGAAGAAGGATCCATTTGGTTGAAACCACAAGCAGTCTTGGACCAACACAAGCATCGTCTTCATCAATGCACCATCAAGGAAGTTTTAGTTCAATGGAAGGATACACCACCAGAAGATGCCACCAGAGAGTCAGCTACCATTCTGGAACAATTTCCTCATCTCAAACCTTGAAGACAAGGTTGTTTTCCAAGGAGGGGCATGTTAGGGAGCTAACCTCCCTAACCCCTCACATAGGTAGAATAATATGTTTTCTAAGTAATAAAGGTTGACATTAGTAAATAAGGCCTATATAACAATGTCAACAAGTCTAATGTAAGAAGAATTAATAGAAGCTTTTGCTTCTAGAAAGATCTTCCTCTAGAATGTTCTTTAGAAGATAGAATTAGTATAAATAGGAGTAGAAGGCATGGGAAAGTCGTGTCTTGAGGATTATTGTAATATAGTTCTGCTTTGTTGGAGGTTCCCCCCTCGAAGTGGCAAATGAACTTGGTTTTCTATCAATAAAGGTATCATTGTTGGTGTTATTATTCTATATACTTTGTTGTTTCACAAATACTTGTCATAATATTTTTGTTTTTTCTTTATATAATACATTTGGTACCTTACATTACTACTTTATGCAACTTGTCAAGTTTAGGTATGGGAGGACCATCACAAGACCCTATTAGGTGTGTCAGTACCCAAGTAGAGGTATAATTTCCAAGAAACCCATCAAAGTGTAAGTATAAGTGAATGATGTGACATGGGGTTTATTTCACAGTCATGCAGCCATTTAAATGCAAGGCCACATGTGGGTTCATCTCCATGAGCGACTTTATAGAGGGAGCAATTGGTGATTGAATTACCCTTTCCTCAACAATGTGTGTATTTCAAACCCTTATTCTTGTCTTTTGATTATTCATTTATTGTTCTGCAAGCCCCTTTTTTAGGTTTATGCATTATTTTTTATTTGGATTCATTAAGTCCTTTTAATTTGATATGCATTATGTGCATTAGGACTTGGGGTGATCGCCTCATAGTGAGGGGATAGAGCTCAAGCTAAATTTTGGCTTTTGATTTGTCATTTGTCATCCCATTTCATTTTCCATTCTTTTACCGAGTGCATCAACCTTGGGCATTCTAGCCCCTTCTTCTCATAGGAGGATGAAAGCACGAACCTTTTTGGGGTACATGTAATAGTCATTTCCCGATGTTACACATTATTTTGGTCACTTTGATGATGACCCTACAGGCATGTGTTCAAGCTCTCAAAACAATCTTTTACGTGAGAAAAATGACTAAGTTCTTCCCCTACAAGGCATATTTTTAGAATGACGCCGCAAGTTGATAGTGGTACACAGTGCAAAAATCCTTGATTTCCGCAGGCTACTATATGCCTGGCTTGCGGGATTTTCGTATGTTGCTATATAGGTAGGATGTGGCGGCATGTGAAGCTAAGAAAAGGAAGAAGTTTCTAGAAGGAGAATCTTCTAAAATGTGAGGTGGTGTATGTATGGTTGTGGTCTTATTGTCTTCTCTGATTTGGTGGGATCATCCTCATCCTTGTAACCACTCCACCTTCTCCTATATAATGATGGGTTTCTCATGGAAAAGGTTAAGCAAAATTGAGCAAAGAATAGGCTGAAGACTATGTGAAGGATCATGTTACAAATGATGCTTGTGGCCTCTACTTGTCCATCAAACTTTTGTGGACTATCTTCATACGAATTCGGAGCAAGTGTATGTCTGTGTTGGAACAAAGGACCACCGAAAGGGAACTTGCGACATCAAGGCAATTTGGTTGTATCTTCCACTTTTACTTAATATGATACGGTGGGATGTTTCTTTCCCATAAAATCATTAGCGTTTTATTACATGACTCATTGATCACATGTTTAGGTTTCCATTGAATCTACAATCGTTGCTTTCACTTTGGTTGGTTTGTGTCAATGCAGATCTGATCTCACAAGAGCACTAGAGCGAAGCAGGGACAACATAGATATAAGGAAGCGATATCTAAAGGTATGTCATATATTCCTTCTTTGGTAGTAAATTCAATGGTAGCAACTTAGGGAAAGCCTCATGTCCTATTTTGTTTTGTTCTAGATCCAGGTGGATCTAGGGAGATTAGTTTATGTCCGCATTCACCGATTTATCCAATAACACCCAAAGATAGGACAATGGAAGTAATATAGATAGAATGTGTTAAGTATGGAAGGGAATGGTATGTTACCCCTATCAAGGCCTCCTAGTAGTACCCTTGTTCCCCAAGAGTGACAATACTAGACTAAGGCACATATAATGACCACCAAGGTGAAACAAGGCAAACATCATAACTTCCAAGCATCATAATCCATTATCTTACTTCAACTCGTGATCCTTACCCAAATGCCTAATGTATTAAATATAACACTTTATATATAATAATGATTAATGTACCTCATATGTGATGGGCCACCATCATTGGATGAACTATGTTGATGAAGTGAATGAGTTGAGTAATGACAAGGGGGAAGACATATGAGGGGTTGTTGTCTGTGGAGAATGTTGACCAACATCTTTGGGATCACTCTCTGCAATGTGGATGATCATGGAGAATGATATCCTCTAATTACCCCTAGATGAGTTGAGCAATGATAAAGGGAAAGGCATTTAAGGGGCTGCTATCTATGAAGAATATTGACCAACATCTTTCAGATCACTATGTGCAATGTAGAAGATCATGGAGAATGATATCCTCCAATTACCCTAGGTGAGAGGTGCTAACACATATATTAAAGAGAATAACAACAAGATAAACTCATCTTAATACTTTTCGTTCGCAAAGAACGATAAGTAAATCTATGGAGATGTCACAAGCTAATTTGATTTTGCTTTGCCAAATGGCCAATTGAATCGCTGAAATTGTGCCACTAAAGCCTTTGAAATCCATCCATGGCATGCTTTCGACCAATTTTTCAAAGTTTTACGCAGAATTTCACTCACCAAATCCGGATGATGCCTTTTTGTCGAAAAAGTCGAAACAGTCGGATAGTTATCTTGTTTCTAAAATGTTTTGTTAATAAAACAAAAGAGCTAATACCAGTACGAATTTAAGAAGGTTAGACTATGCCATGGTCTACCTCTATCACGATGCGATCTAATCGCCCATAATTTCTGTTGAAATGAAAATGCATCACTCTCCACTTTCTCCGGCAATGGTGGAGATCGTTAGTTGTGCATCCATGAAGATGCGTAATCTCTTCCTATATATTTGCTCCCCAAACCCGTGCTCTCCTCATTACATTTGAGTCTGTCAACTACCTCCGCTCGTGGCTCCATATAGTTAAACTCCATAAACGTCCAAAGCTTAYTTCTGYYGTTCTTCTCTGGAACTTGGAAACATTTCATGCACAGGACAGCTATGGCGAATACTTATACTTTCGGTGCTGTTTTGGCAATAATACTCGCACTTCATGTACACGGCTTCCTGTGCAAAGAATGCACAAATAGCCCTTCGCAGCTTTCATCGCACACCTTCCGTTACGAGCTTCTGTCTTCCCAGAACAGATCATGGCAAAAATCCATGTTTTCTGCATATACTAATACCCATCTTTCTCCCTCGGGCCATGGTTCAGCCTCGTCTGCCCTTCCTTCGAACCATGTTCAAGAATATTTCAACCACAGATCGCCGCATGGAAATTTTGTGCATGCAAGAAAAAGTTCTGAAAAGTTTTTACATGAGATTCTATTGCGCAAAGTAAGAGTGGATGCCGATGATTCTGTTTATTGGAAGGCACAGCAGACGAATTTGGAGTATTTGTTGATGCTGGACGTGGACAGCTTGGTGTGGAGTTTCAGGAAAACGTCTGGTCTTGCTACTCTGGGTTTTCCTTTTGGCGGTTGGGAGGGTCCAGATGTGGAGTTGCGCGGACATTTTGTAGGTATGCACCATATATCTTCTACCTCTCGACCCCGAAAACGTAACTTGTTCTCTAATAGTAGCTAAGATTGTAATGTATGCGCGTTTATCCTCGTTAAACGAGAGGTACCTCTGTCTCCTGTATAGATGATTATTTTTTGTAATCACAATTAAAAGCAAAAATTGTACAGATTAACTAGCCGCCCGCCCTTCGTGAAACTTTTTGGTTATTTCCTGATGTTTAAACTAACGCTCATTAATGCTTCTGGCGTTTGGGAGAGTGGCAAGAGGTTTTTAATGATCCGTAACATTTTTAACTTTAATTTATTTAAATTTTTACATTAATATTGTTTGAGTTTTCTCTAAATAAAGGGGGTTGAAAATTTTGAAACCTCCAATGTGTTGAAAGTCTTAAAACCAGTAGACACCTCATAATTAAGGCGATCCATTATTAAGACGTTAAGTGTTTGAAAAGAATATTTATGAAAGATAGTCGATGGACTGATAGTCGGTGGTCTAAGGTCGTCTTCAATGACATATTGTGTACAAGGAAGAAGACGTGGATGAGACAAAATATTAAATGGCTTAGTAAATGGGATATCCACTTGAACAAGTGCCCTATGAACAATAAAGAGATAAAGGCTTTTGTTATTGATAGGTTCCACAAGCGAACTTGGGATAAAGGGCTCGGGAGAAAGAAACAGTACTATATTGAAGAGTTTAACCCCACATACAATCATCATCAAAAAGCGTACATTGGGGCCAATATATCTTGGAGAGCCAAAATTCTTATTGCCCAATTAAGAACCAATTCCCATCAACTCCGTTGTGAAACTGGGCGCTGGAAAAGACCAAAAGAAGCTTGGGAAGAAAGGGTGTGTGTGTTCTACACCTCCGGAAAAGTGGAAATAGAAAAACATTTCATTTTAGAGTGTGAAGCCTTCATGGACAGCAGGGACAACTATATAAATATCTTGACAGCTAACTCTTGGAATGACTTATTGAGCGAGGGGACAGTGGAGAAATTAGGGGAGCTCATCATCAAGTTGAACAGGAAAAGGGCTAAACTGCTGAAATCAATGTGTGAGGCGGTATGTCCCATAGGCTATTGTTAGCCTCGTGGACGTTAAAATTACTTCTTCTTCTAAAAAATGGATATATGAGAAAATATCATGTTAAAGGAGAAGAAAAATTACCATTGAGTGAGTGCCCACCCGTTCCCTTGTTCACTTTCTTGCTGACAAATTTCAATTCTTCATTGGAAATACTCCTTCCTACATTAAGGATTCCTCTGATTTTATTCAAAAAACGAAGAATCTTCACTTTGATAATGAAGACATTACGGTCAGTTTTGACGTGGTGTTTTTATTCACCAAAATTTATGTTCCTGAACCTATTGACATGATCGCTACACTGGTCAACCCAGAAACCCTGATTCTCATTCATATATGTCTCCACTTTCTTCACCTTCAAAGGGACTTGTTCTAAACAAACTCAAGATACAACTATGGGGTCTTCATTATCCCCAGTGGTTGCTAATATTTTTATGGAAAATTTTAGGCTCTGGGCATCTCAAACCAAAATGTTGGTTTCGATTTGTCAATGATACCTTTGTTATTTGATCTCATGGCCATTCCTCCCTCATCTCCCTTTTTAACTATTTTAATAGCATTTCACCCCATATTCAACTTACTATGGAAATGGAAAAGGATAATTATATTCCCTTCCTTAATGTTCTTATCTTCCACCTTCTTGATGGCTCCCTCACCCATGAAGTTTATAGGAAGAAGAACCATATTGATCGATAACTTCATGCTCAATCCCATCACCATCCAACCCAAAAATCGGTTGTCCTTAAAACTCTCATTACTCGAGTTATTCGAATCTCCACTCCTCAATTCCTAGAGAAAGAAAAAGCCCACTTGACAAAGGCCCTTGTGGCCAATGGTTACTCTATCTGTTAAATCAACAAAGTTTTTCGCTCATCTCGTCACACTAATTTTAAAACTTCTCCATCATTCCTGCCTCGAGCACTCATTTCTCTGCCCTACATCCAGAGCACCAATGATCACATCTCAAAAAATTGGCTAAAAAGAACATCAAACCCCTCTTCAAACCCTGTAAAACTCTTAAACAACTTTTCATAATTACTAAAGATAAGTCAGACCCTGTGCTTGGCCCAGGAGTCTATCAAATTCCTTGCTCTTGTGGTAAATCATACATGTCCAAATTGGCAGATCATTTAAAGCTCGATTCAAAGAACATATTGTTGACACGGTCCAAACCTACATCTCCAAATCAGCTATTGTCGAGCACTCTTCAAATCCAAACACCTCATATGCTTCGATCAAACTAAAATCCTTGCCTAACACCCTATTACGCCTTACCATTCGGGGGCTCTTGAAATCGAAAAACACCTAGATAATTTTAATCAGGAAGATGGTTACAAACTAATTCATTCTTGGAAGCCTATTATCCATCATCTTACACTAAGTCCCCCCTCCACCTTTTTTGGTTTATTTTTTTTTTAATTTACTACACCTCTCTTGTCCCGGCCTCCTTGGTTTTGTTTTTATATATTTCTTTTATAAAATAATCTTTTATCTTTTTAGTTTAATTTATTTCATTGCCAACTCTATGTTATTCTTTTTGGATCCCTCTAGTATCATTTTCTTTTAACTTTGATTTTGTAAAGCGCTTTTAAATTTAAATTCATTTCAATTTTCATAATCATATTTTAAATTTAAATTCATTTTAATTTTCATAATTATATTTTTAATTTTAAATATCATTTTTGATCTCATAATCATATTTATTATATCTAATTTACCAAATATTTTACATTTCTAACTTCTAATTTTCTAAATATTTTACATTTCTAACGTCTAATTTTCTAAATAGTTTACATTTCTAAGTTCAAATTTTCTAAATATTTTACATTTAATTTCTTAACTTTTTGTCTTTTGTTTCAATGATAACTCTTATCTTTTTTTATTCAACATTATTTTTTCTTCTCCTTTAATGGTGATATTTTCTTTTTTCCTATATATCCATTTTTATGCACTCTTTTCAAAAACTTAACTTTATTTTTTTTTTTATGATGAGTGGAGTATCCACTCAAAACTTTGTACATCTTTAAATTTCAACACAAATTATTTTCAAAAAACTCAAACAATATGATGACTCTAAAAATTAAAAAAAACTTGGATCTTGGATTTTATATTAATATTAAAATAAAAAACTTTTAATTTATTTAAAATAAAAAACTTCACCATAAGAATAAGAATAGTGATAAAATGGATTTTATATTAATATTAAAATAAAAAACTTTTAATTTATTTAAAATAAAATACTTCACAATAAGAATAAGAATAGTGATAAGTGTAAAAAAACCAAGTTTTAAATAAATATTTCTCTCTATTTTTGTATTTTAAAAAACCTTGAATTTTAGAATTTTATATTCGATCTTGAGATTTTTATTTTAACTCTTTCTTAATTTTTGGATATTTTCCCACTCTTACTAACTTGTAAGTTTGGTATACTACGTAGTTAACTAATATTTCAGAAAACCTTTAAATTCTACACGACATAGTAAACTTATATTTAAGAAAACCTTTAAATTCTGTGTTTCTTTATCCTTCTTCCTAACTTGTAGGTTTGGGACACAACATAGCAAACTTGTATTTGAGAAAAACTTTAGATATTACGTTGAGTGTAACTAACTTGCATCTTTATCCCTACGTTGAGTGTAACTAACTTGCATCTTTATCCCTCTTCCTAACTTGTAGGTTTGGGATACAACATAGCAAACTTGTAGGTTTGGGATACAACATAGCAAACTTGTATTTGAGAAAAACTTTAGATATTACGTTGAGTGTAACTAACTTGCACGTTTGATTTTGTTTTTTTATTTAATTTGTTTGATTTTGTTTTTTTATTTAATTTTTTTAAAAGGATAAAACTTATTATAATTCAGTTAAGTTATTAATACATAATGAAGATGGTTATGACTAATTATTATTCATCAATACATAATAACTTATTATAACAAAATCATGCTATTGTAAATTGTTGAACATATTGGTTTTTTTTTTTTTTTTT